>PVIU01025879.1:0-22911 GCA_004026605.1 Ondatra zibethicus | reverse complement strand
GAAGGGAGGAGAACCTGACATACAACAGCCAAGGTGCATACCCATGGGTGTGCACAACCATGAGCGCACACACATATGCACACAGAGTCTCCTCAGAGCATAAGGAGACTATTGGAAGCCATCACTGTCCAAAGGACCTTCTGGAAAGAAAGATAGAATAATTAGCCCCTAGTGTCTGATGCCCCATGACTTCCCAAGGCACATGACTGATACAAGCCGATAACATGGGTGGTGATTGGGCCAGGTTCTTGGGCAAAGACGGGAAGCTATGAGCACACACTTTAAGCAACCACTTCCAGCACTACTGGTAGGAGAAGGATTCGCCCCATGCTGCCTGACAGTGGTGGCCACTGCCGCACCCAGGAAATCATCAGCTTTTGTCCTACTGGGCCCAAGCTGGACACTGCCACCATAGTGGACAAATGTTGACTGTGAGGTCCTGTGTACCACGCTCCATAGAGCCACAGGGTAGCCACAAACATTCCCAGAAGGGTCACTTCCTGTCTGCCACACTAGCATTGGGCCCAGGGAGGCCTGAAACCCATAAACCAACCTTTAGAAGACAGAGATAATGGGTAATTCCACATCACAGAACCCCTTGAATAATGTAGCAGAGTCCTCCAGCATCTACCCACCTGTCTTGAAGCACATTGGGGCCAGTGGCCACCCCTCCATGGGGGCCCACGTGACACCCAACTCTCCCAGGCCTAGGATCCACCCCACTTTTTTCTCAGCCAACTGGAGATGACAGTGGCACCCAGGAATTCCAAAGCACGTAGGCATGGGACACCCAGACCTTAGCCCTGCTCCATTCGTCTCGCCAGGGCCTTTGCATCTGGGTTCAAAGCTAGTCATGTGGATCCACCATGGTAAGCGGCAGCTGGGATGGGTTTCCATCTCCCCTCCCACTGGATCTCCAGGTGAATAGTGAGTCCCTATCTTTTCTCTCACCTTGGCTCTTGAGAGGGCTCAGCCTCCAAAGGAAGTCAAAAGGAATGCTTACAGATTCACAGAAATCCCCCACAATCCCATAGACACCCATCACCATCAGCGGGTCCCCAGGACCCCTCGGTTGACTGTCATCTCTTGGCTCCCTTCCTCCATTGCTCAAGATGTGCTAGGGCTGGGGTAGGACCTGAGGTGACTCCAGTCTTTCTCCCTGCTCCCTCCGAGCAGAATTCTTTCTACCCTACATCCTGGGGCTGGCCCTCACTACTGCTGGCTGAGCTACACCCACCTCTTCAATTACCCAAACCTCTAGGTCAAATCAAATGGCATGGCCGACAGCCTGCATAGTCATTCTCTGCCCACACAGAATGGGCGGGGGGCACCGGAGAGACTGTTGGTGTTAGGACTGACTGCCTGGCTTTCTCCAGCCTCCGAGCCCCCTCCCCCGTCTTCCCCGCCCCACAGGAAGTCAAATCCGAACTGAACACTCAGCCTGCAGGTAACCAGTTGTGTTCTCTGTGGTCCTACCCAGGGCTAAGTGCGGGAACAGATCCAGTCACGGGCTCCAGGCATAAAACTAAAGAAGGCAATTTGTGGGGGGCAAAGCTCTGCAGAGATGATGAAACAGCCCAGCTTGGGTACTGCAACCCTCAAAGTGAAACCCACGGGCAATCCTTGTTTTCAGCCATTTGCCCAGTGGCTGGTTGTGGTTGATGGGGTTCCAGAAACTAACGTTCTGCTGGAGGAGTGACAAGCGCCATTTTCCTACTCCCTGATCCCCGTGGCAGGCACGTGCCCTGAAGATGGTAGGCAAAACACCGACACGAAGCAAAACCTCCAGTGTCCTGTACGATGCCACTGGAGGGAGGGGCAGAGGACCTCCCCTCACAGACTCCATGTGGAGTGAGTATCTTGGACCCCATATGAAAAGGTAGGAATGAGGAGAATGGCCGGGAATCACCAGGATGTGAGAGGACATCCTCGGCCCTCACTGAAGGACTCCGTAGGGCCAAGCCGAGGCCAGGTCCTGCTTAAGACCCTATGAGAACAGCTCCAACCTAAGCCACATGGGGGGCCCAGAAGGAGATGGTACTGCAGGGGGCACTCCTTGCAAGAGTTGTTTTGTCGGGCAAAGCAGCTTCGCTGGAAATCTCAGACGCCAACAACCCCCACCTTTAGTCCTCAGGTGGGGAGGGTTCTGGATGTGTCAGGTGACCTCGGGTAGATGGCTGTCACGGGAGCACTGCAGGTTGGTACTCAGTGGCGCTTGGAGCCGCATGTATCAGATCGTTCGCAGGATGCACAGCTCGCACCGTGAATTCCCAGCTCGCGGAAAGGTCTTTGTTTGCTCTCCTGAGTCCTCCTCAGCCAGCAAGGCCCAGAGTGGATTTTCCTCACCCGCTCCTGGGCTCAAACCAGATAGAAGCTGCCCCTCAAACATTTCTGTCACATTCTTCCTGTGTCTGGTCACTTACCCAGAGGCTCCAGGCCCACTCGGAGTCCCAGAGATGCCTGAGGCAGTGGTTTCTCAAAGTCCTGTTTTGAAAGAATGACTTCATGGCTTTCCCTTCTAGAGGGAAACGCGGGAGTCACACAAGACTGAAATCGTGACCAGCAGCCAGCACTGCCCCTAGCCATACCTGACACAGCCTGACCCACGGCATGAGGGTGACGTCCTCGGCTGCCCTCCCAGCCCTGGGCCAGCTTCCTATCTACACAGCTCAGCACTGTGGGGGATGCAGCTTGCAGGGAAGATGTGTATCTCCACACTCCATAAAGAGTTTCAGCAGGTGTCAACTTTCAGGGGCCTCAGAGTGGCCATGTTAATGGTTTTGGTTCTGCACATAAGTGCATAAGTGCATACACAGGCACACACACCCCCTCGGCCCAGGTTCTGAGAGGGAGGTAGGAGGGCCTGCTCCAGCTAAGCTGAACACCTTCAGTCTGTAGCTAAGCCCCACATGAGTGGCCACACTCCTCCACACAGGTCCTCCCTCCCACCTTCCAACTTTTCTCATACAGTGGCTTTGTGCCCTGATGTCACATCCTCCAAGGGTGTGGCAAAGCTGGATAGCAGTTCTCAGAGTTCTCTCAGTGGAAGAATTAGGTTTCAGGGGGAGGGGGTGGAGAATGGCCCTAATCAATAGACATATATATTGTGAGTATAGTCATGTATTCTCATCCCAGTTGATGGGTGGCCCACGGTACCCCCATAATCCTTTGCTGCTAGGGTGGTGCAAAGCCCATCTGAGTTGTTGAAGTGAGTAAGACATCACTGAATAGCTAGAGAGCGTCCTGCTGGGTTCTGAGAAAGTTCCAGAAGACATTCTTGTCTGTATTTTTCCTATGAGCCTAGGAATCATGTGGGTTTAGCTGTGAGACTTCTGAGTAAAGAGATAAATTCCAGTCTTTGTCTACTGAAAAGTCAAATCCGACTCAAGCTAGTGTGTACAGAGATGCCCAATGCAGAGACCTGGAAAGGCAGAAGCCCAAGTGACAGCTGCCACCCAGCCCGGGACAACCATCGCAATTCCTAGTACTTGGGTTGGTGGAGGGGGCAGGGGTCCTGAACCAGGACTTCAGTCACGTGGAGGCCTCCCAGAGAAGCTGGATCCACACACTGATTGCACGGCTGGGCTTGGGGAGCCACAGAAGTACAATGGCAGGAGGCTTGCATCTGAGTCGTTTATCTGGGCAGAAGCCTCTGGGGCCCACACCAGCGGTAGCAGCTGAACTTCTTTTCCCTGGAAGGACACTGATAAGAAGAGATTCACTTCTGTCTGCTCTGCCTTCCAGCTTCTTTCATTTTCCAAGTTACCATCTTCCTTTGTGCTGAGTTGATTTTTATTTTGTCGTTAAATGTTTAAATTCCTATCTCATTTCCTTTTGTGTGTATTCTATAGCGCTTTCTTTGTGGTTACCATGGGGATTACATGTAATGGCTTAAGGTTATTACACTCTAATTTGGATTTAGACCAGCTTAACTTTAATAACACACAAGAACTTGGCTCTGCAACACCTCCCCACTCCCACGATTCTCAGTGGTTGATGTCACAAAATTACACCTTTATGCATTGTGTCTCAAAATACAAACAGATAATTCCCAAAGGTATTGGTCTCTTGGGTTGGGTAAAGACTGAAATGTGGAGAGAGAACGAGAGAGAGAGAGAGAGAGAGAGAGAGAGAGAGAGAGAGAGCTGATATGGGGTTGCTTCCACTAGGAGATCTACCAGACGCTACTCTTGGTCCGTGTTCTATTGTATCATCTGAGTCTCATTGGGTTATGGGTGCTTTCCCTATGTTCTGAACATGAGTGAGTCACCCATTACATTTGCTATGAAGAACCCTTCCCACTGGTTGGCTTGTATTTTCACTCCAAAATGTTCCAAATGATCAGTGTTTGTTCAAGTATTTCCAATCTAGCCATTGCTATACCTCATAGATTTAATTTCTGTTTCAAGTCTTTCCCTGACCCAAAGCCACGAAGTTATCCCTACACTACCCCATCATCCTCTAAAGGGCCTTTTCTATTTAGTCCAAAGCTCTACCTTAAAATGGTTACGGGAGAGGAGGGATAAGACATACAAAGGTTCACTCTCGCTCTTAAAGACATGGAAAGGAAAGAATCCCAGGGCAACTCTCATGTGTATTTGCATGCATTTTGTGTGTTGCACATGCTGCATATGAGTGTTTGTGTGTGATACATGTTTATGTGTGGTGTGTGCTCCTGTACTTGTGTATGTGGTATTTGTGTGTAGGATGTGTGCTTTGTATGTGGTAAATGTGTAGTTTATGGATTTGTGTGCTTATGTGGTGTGTGTGTGTGTGTGTGTGTGTGTGTGTGTGTGTGTGTGTGTGTGTGTGTGTTGTATCTATGTATTTACTTTCAGCCTGTTTCACTACTTGGCTGGGTGTTAAGGGATGATCAGGGGATCGTGACTTTATTATAGGTGTCGTTTCTAACAGCAGAGTCCTTCAACCCAGCTGGTCAGCCCTCCTGGTTATTCTTGTCATACTCACACAGCCAAGGACATTTTAAAATCAGCATGCCAGTTTTTGCAAAAAGCAACCTGCCAAGGTTTTGGTAGGCTATTTGAGGAATACTTTGTTCATACAATATTGGCCCACTCAAACTCAGGATGGTTTCAGAGGAGGCATGTGAGTAGCTGCTTCTCAGTGTCCATGGGGGACTGGTGTCAGACCCCCTACAACAATAAATGCATTGATTCCCAACTTCCTTGCACGGACTGGCATTGTACTTGCAAACAGCCTATCTATGCCTCCCGCAGACCCTAACACATCTCTAGCTGTCGAAAATAACAAAGACCGCAAAAACACATAAATACTTACTGTGTTGCACTGTTTAGGGGATAATGACAAGGGAAATGCCTGCATGCATTTTAGGGAAGACACATTTTCCTCTCTGAAAAGAGAAATCTCAACTCATGGTTGGTTGAAGCCGTAACGAATATTATTTACAAAGAACCTTTCCTAGAGAGTTGGTGATGTCTTAAAAATATAGCATGCTTATAACTCAGCTAGACAGGAGCTTTACTTTAAGCAGTTTATCCTGGTGTAGCTACTCAAACACACGAAGATGGACAGATGCATGGATGGGCACTGTTCCCTGTTTTGACCAGATGAGAAATAATCTATGTAAATTCCATGTATTTGGCATGTCCTTGTAATGGAATGTTATGGAGCCTTTAAGAATGAGATCTGTCTGTCTTCTGTGCATATATATGACAGGGAACCAGTGCACTGCTAAATCAGAAGGGGGGGTGAACAGGAAGAAGGGAGGGGGCTGACAGTTCATCCTCATTGTCAACTTGAATGGATTTGAAATCACCTAGGAGACTTTCTAGGGCTTGTCTGTGAGGGTGTTCTCAGAGTGGTTTAACTGAGGAACGAAGACCCACCCTGAGTGTGGGCAGCACCATTCCCTAGGTTGGAGTCCTGGACTGAAAAGGTGAGTTAGGCACCAGCCTTCTTCTCTCTCTGCTCCCTGATTGCGAACACAATGTGACCAGCTGCCTCACGTTTCTGCTGCCACGCCTTCCTTGCCATGATGGATTTTGAGCCACAATAAACCTCCTTTCTTTGCATTGTGTTTGTCACAACAGTGGAAAAAGCAACTGATACAAGGGGGCTGGAAAGAAGAGCTCAGCACAGAACTTTACTGCAGGATGTGTATGTGTGTGTGTGCATGAGAGAGAGAGAGAAAAAGAGAGAGAGAGATAGAGAGAGAGAGAGAGAGAGAGAGAGAGAGAGAGAGAGAGAATGGGGGTTATGCACAGGATTGTTCTTAGCTGTCTCTAATGGACATCTGGAATCTACTAAGAGGGACTGACTCCAGGAACAGAGGGGTCCCTGTAGACAAATAACAGGGAGATTGCAGAGATGATTGACAGCTCCCTATGTGATGTGTCTTCCTTCTGGGCACACAGCTCTGCGCTCAGAAGCATCCAGACCACCAGACTTTGGGTATCTGCCCTATGAGGCCACCAGTCTGACATCGTTTTTACCCACCAATGCCCCTCTTGGCCATGGAGGCATGCTGTTAAACTCCCCATTTGCTCCAGAGCACTGGGCTTGATACTCAGAGTAACCCGGCACTTTGAGGAGTTCATATGGGTGTGTACGTCAGTTCACACATATGTATGGGTTCAGACACACACATTTGTGCTTTGTGGGGGCCTGATAACAACCTCAGGTGCCAATCACCTTGGTTTTTTGTTTGTTGGCTTGTTTTGAGACAGGGTCTCTCCTTGGACTCGAACTCCTCGATTAGGCTAAGTTGGCTAGCCAGTAAGTCCCAAGGATCCTCCTGTCTCAGCTTCCTCAGATCTGGGACAAGCATGTGCTACCACACCAGGTGTTTCTACATGGATTCTGGGAATTAAATTCAGGTTCTCATGCTTACCTAGCAAGCACTTAACTTGCTAAATTATCTTCCCCTCTCACCCCACCCCACCCAGCACTTTAAAAAGCAGGTCCCCACTACACCGTTACCAGATTAGACTCCACGGGCAAGAGTCTCCTATATGCATTTCAACAAGCCCCTAGAAGATTCTCCCTATGTTGTTTAAGAGCTATCATTTTAAAGCAGTACTCCCTGGCCTGTCTGATGTACTAGGGGCCCTGAGACCCCCAACTCTAGAGATACTGATTCTCAAGCCTGGAGGCCTGGTAACCAGCACACACATGCATCAACTTCTCCTGGTGCTGTCCCTCTTCAATTTGAAGGTCCCCCAGGACCACAACAGGGACAGTGGAAGGACCTCTCTATCAAGGCAGGTACATAGGTACTGGGCTGTGAGGAGAGAGAGCATGCCCGAAAGGGTAATGCAAGTTTGGCACCCTGTTGACCCCTCCCCACCAGGAGACCCCAGAGGGCCTAGCAGGGGCAGATACACTTCATTATCCCAATAACAGATGTCTCTCTTGGGTCACGCTATCAACCTCATCTTCTCTCATCTTAAAGGCATCCCAGTGAGTTTGTGGGTGTGAGCCCCCTCACTGGAGGAGACATGAGCCATGTTCCCCTTTTCCTTTCTCTCCTACTTTTGGGTTTTTCTCCTTTCAAAAGAAACCAGTTGTATAAAAGTTGCCGAAACCAGGTACATGCCGATAATCACAGCATCAGGGAAGCAGAGGCAGGAGGATCCTGAGTTGATCATGAGGTCAGCTTGGGCTATATAGCAAGAACCCGTCTCCAAAAAAAGAAAACGGAAGCAAGTTGCAGATGAACGAGTAATACCAATTCAGCATCCATTATTCCAGCCTTTGATGAGAGTAAGCTAATGGGAGTCAAGTACTCGTCAAGTATTTTGGGACAGGGCCATTTCCGACTAAGTGACTGTCAAGTGTTAAAGGCAGTTTTTATTACTTTTGAGTCAGTTTCCAGTAAGTAGCTGGAAGCATGGCCACTGAAAAAGAAATAACCTAGATATGCTTAGAAATGTTTATCAACGAACCAAAAGCAAACTGACAATCTATTGCTGCCGTGTGATGTCGGGCCCCTTTGCACCTCTCAGACTACTGACACTGTGAAACCCACATGTCAGTCACTTTACCAACTTCCCTTTGGAGGGAAAATAGCGGGCCCTTCCCTATAGTTGTCTAAGTGAGAGGGGCCAGTGGCTCTGTCCGTGGGGGGAAGCAGTCAGAGGCAGGAATACTGGTGCTGGAGTTTGTGTCTGCGATGTCCCCACAGGCTCCTGTTCTGCTTGCTTGTTTCCCATCTGGTGATGCTGTTCAGGGAGGGTGTGAAATCTTAGGGAGGTGGGGACTGGATGTGGGCAGTGCGTCACTAGCGGTGGCCTCTGGTTCCTGCCTGTTCTGTCTGGTTCCTGATGTACTGATGTGAAGAAGATTCCACCACACACACACACCAGCCCACTGCCTCCACGCCTTCCCCACCATGAAGAGCTGAGACTCTCTGAACGTGCAAGCCAAAATAAACAGAAATGAGGTTCTCGGCTCAATAGCCGAGAGGCAACAAGAGCAGAGGTGGGATGCAGCAGGTTCCATCGGAAGACTGAGAAAGCCTAGGTGGCGATGCCACACAGTTAGGGCTCCACAAATGCATTGTGGTGTGCTGACACGTCCCTGAAGGCACAATTGTAAGAAACCAGGATCCGGCCAAAGTGTAGGACTGCATGGTGGAGCTGGGGAGATGACTCGGGGTAAGAGTACTTGCTGCTCTTGCAGAGGACCTGAGCTCATTTCCCAGCGCTTGTCAGGTAAGGTTAAAACCACTTCCAACTCCAGCTCCCAGGGCATTGGACATTTCTGCCTTCCTTGGGTACCCACCCAGACATATTATTTTAAAAACGTTTAAGTCTTAAAGAATAGATAAGGTCTCAACGGGAGGGTACAGTAACAGAGCCCTGCTTCCACGCATGTGCTACAGACAGCTCCTCTGAGGGGCAGAATCCCAGACCCAAGGTCTACCGCCTCCTCCAGTCAAGAGAAGGCTCAGCCTAAGGGTCTTGGCATCCCCTGGGCTCAAGGCCAAAAGCTAAGGTCCTGCCTGAGCATCTGCAGCCTACGCTTTCCTATCTTCCCAGGGGCTATCTCCAAGTTCTGTAGAGCTTGCCCTCTATTCCAAGGACTCTGAAACAGTGAAGAATGTGTCCAGTATTGCTGATGCAAAGGGCATGCCATCCCTGACCTCAGAAATCTCAGGCGGCAGGCTACAGGCAGGGTCACAGATGGTACCCCATTCAGGACAGCCACCTCCCCTGGGACCTGGCTCCTCTGCAATTTGTTTGAGTCCAGCCCAGCATGAGAACTTCACCTCAATATAGCAGTTGCCCCTGGAGATCCCATTGAGTTCCTCCTGAGCACAGCCAGGATGGTCCCGCTGCCCTACAGGTAAACTGCACTGTGGTGCTGAGTTGGTCATTGCTGTGACCAAAGACCCAGATGACATTTCAGAGGTTTCAAATGGTCCAGGTTCTTTGCCCCCATCACAGTAGGCCTCTTGGGGCAGACCATCATGGTGGAAGGGTGTGGTGGAGCATCCAGGAAGTGGTAGAGGAGGATCCCAAGACAAGGTAGAACCCCCAAGAGCACGCCACTACTTCCTCCATTTTCTATTATGTCTACCAATCCATTCTATTATAAATCCACCACTGCTAATCCATTGATTAGGACAGAGATCTCCTATCCTTATCTATCAATGATTGGACCCATTATCTGGGCGCCAAGCCTTCAGCATGAGCTTTTGTGGGGGACACATCACATGTAAACTTACCAGCTGGGGTTGGTTCCTGCTAGTGCCCCACTATCATGGTCTTTGGTCGGCTGCCATCCCTGGCTCCAGTTTCTACTTTTTTTTCAAGTCACAGAGCCCAACTGGGGTTTCAGAGGGATTAATGAGGCTTGCTGACTGTCCAGAGATGGAGTTTATTTGGATGTTTCTTTCCCATCTTGGTTCCCAATTAGCATTCCTGTTGCTGTCCTGTGGGCCCCAGGGCATTGCTTGTGGTTGAGTGAGAACCCCAGGGCCCTGCTTCCTCCCGGAAACTGATCACGGTCGAGTCCCACGCAACCTGGATCTGAGGATGCTTACTCTCCTCTGTTCCCACAAAACATGTGCTCACGGTCCTGAGACAAAGTTTCATTAACCCACAGAACAGGACTTACAAGGATGCCGTACTTGAGGAAGGCATTCCCACCCTAGACTTCACTGAATGGTCAGTACTTGGCACGAGGGAAAGAGCCATAGGTGGACACAAAGACCAGTGGAACTGGGATAGACTTTCTGTACTACAAGTGATGCACATTTACATAGAAACAGCACCAAATCTGGCCAAGTGCAGAATATAAAATATTTGCTTAATTTTAATGTGAGTAGATTTTAAGCTGTTTATTCCCAGGGCTGTTTAAAGGCATGTGTAGTGACTGTCTCTTTCTGAAGCCTCCCTTTTAATCTCTCCTTGTCTTAATTGGCTTTTCCAGTGGACTGGTTCTTTGTGAACAAAGGAGAGAAAAGCGAGCAATACAAACAAAGCTGGAAACACAAACAACTCAAGGGCAGACAAAGGGGAGTGCGTTTCTGAACTTAAGATCGCCCCTCTTGGGTACCGGCAAGCTCCAGGCTCTCCCACAGTACCCTCTCTGCTGGCTAGACTGGCCACGTGAGGTCAGTCCTACAGCCACTGGGTCTCTGGGATGGAGTAGCCATGAATGGAAGGGCCCAAGTGATGTTGGTATATCAGATATTAACTAACCGATAAAAGTTAGTTTCCTGAGATGTCAGATGGCTCTTGCTTGGGAACGGAAACGTGAGTCCTGCTACAGTGAGGAACGTCTAGCATGAGGTGCATCTCGCTTCCACTAGCCCAGTGTCTCTGTGACTTGCAATGGGAAGAGGTGCCTAGGACTTAGAGTCCTCTCTTTTCCCTCCTGGCTGGAAGAAGTTGGTGTCTGTTCTGTTGCAACGCACAGGACACATCCTGTTGGGGAAGTAGATGAAGAGAAAAGAGACACTAACAAAACACTGGTTAGGAAAACTTGATCAGTGGTGGCGCATGCCTTTAATCCCAGCATTTGGGAGACAGAGACAGGTGATTCTCTGTGAGTTCAAGGCCAGCCTGATCTATAGAGCAAGTTCCAGGATAGGCTCCAAAGCTACAGAGAACCTTGTCTCAAAAAACAAAACAAAAAACCCCCCCAAAAGCAAAAAACAAACAAAAAAGAGCTACATGGATTGGCAGGGCATGGTGGTGCATACCTTTAATCCCAACATTCGGGAGGCAGAGGCAGGCAGATCTCTGTGAGTTTGAGGCCAGCCTTGTCTACAAAGTAAGTTCTGGGACAGCTAAGGCTTTATGAAACGCTGTCTCAAACAAACCAAAACAAAACAAATGAACAGTAGTATATACTTCCAGGATATCCCAGGGAGGAGGAACCTCGATTGGGGGGATGAGAAGTCATCCGAGTAGAAGGCTGGAGAAAGAACTGGGCTGAAGGAGGAAATGGGCTAGTGAGGCATCCTGGGCTAATTAGGGATATAATGGCTGGCAGAGCAAGGGGCTCACCTGTCCCCACCATCTTCAAGGTCCGGTTGACCTCTGCACTTTGTGGGCTGGACACGTGCCACTATCTCTGACAGTACTTTTTAGATTTTTTTCTTAAATCAACTCAGTTTTTACTTAATAAAGGAATAAACAGTCAGCTACTCAGCACTCACTGTCCAAGGCCCTGAGCCCCTCCTTTCCTGCTGTCCAGGATCCATGGCGATGACCAGGAGAGAGCATGAGAGGCTAGCCTTGCCCTTGCCCCTTCCATGTCCAAATACAGTAGAACAGAGGGCATAGGAGTCCACAAGGAACAAGAACTCCCTCCCAGGCCTGTGCTCATGCTTCCTCAGTCACCGGGGGGCTGGGGGTGGGGGGAGGATGTCTTCCTCTTCCTTATTCACACACCTCCCCGGTCACCTGCAGTGCCCTAAAAATCTAGACCAGTGTCTCTGTCCAAACAGGACAGTTTACACACAGTGTAAGATGCCACAATCCTTCTGGAAGGATTCACACCTTACTAGCAAGGGCATGTTTGTGGGCAGGATGAGATCGTGGGAGGGTGGCAATTGTTCCCAGCCTACCCAGGTGAGATAGAGCCATCAGACTAAGTCAGCTGATCTCTGGGGACCAGTGGCTCAAGGGACCCCAGGATTGACTAAATGTGTCATGTGGTGCGGCATCCCACTACACACATGAACATGAATTAGCGGGAGGACACTGCACACTGTAAAGTGCTGTGCCCATCCAGTGTTTCTCTAGAACCCCCTGCAGACTCCTGGTAGCCAGGTCTCCTGCCCTGGTACCCATGGATCCTTGGGCTGCCCCAGAATCCTGGTCTGTAGTATCTGTATCCACCATCTTCAACCCTCTCCACCTTCCATTAAAAAACTAGAGCAACTACATATTTCATTCTAGAAATGAATATTCATTAACATCTTGTAATACGGATTTATAGCCACATTTCAGGGGAATTAAAGGAATAAATAACCGGTATGTCTTTGAGTGTTTTCCTGAGGCACGAACGCCACCAGCTTGGATTCAGGGCTGCCTCCTGAATTATTAAATTAGCCTGACTCACTTATTAGGGAATACCCTTAATGCTAACAATTCCGGCATTCCTTTTTATTCAATACTAAGATGTTTTGCATCAGATTCATGCACTTAATGTTCTGCTAAAAATCCAAGAAACTCACTGCAAATCATGCTTCTAACCAATGTCTGATGATTCAGCAATACAGTAGGTAATACGGTCACGTCTTTTGCAGGACAGCCTTGAGAAGGGTGGTGGAAGAGCTGAGCCCCCATGGGATTACACCCAGACACTGGGCACAGAGTTATGGGGCATGGGGATTCACTGCACTGCCAGAAGTGGAGCAATCAGAGTGTCACCAAGGAGGTGGCAGCTTGCAGATGCAATGTCCCCTCCTCCCTCTTGGACTGAGGAGGGCAGCAGGCAGTCCAAGTAGCTTTTACTCCAGAAAGCTGGTCCCCAGGTACAAAGCTCCAGTACACCTAAGGGTCCCAGGGCCCTGCCTGGCTTACTAGTTTCCAAGAGTTCCAAAACTCGAACTGCAGGCTGGCTCCCGCCCTGACAGGGCTGAGTCCAAGCAGGAAAGCACTGGCCGGCCTGTAGAGCCCAGAGTCCTTCCTCTGACTAATGCTGGCCAACCTTCTCTTTCCCTACATTTCCACAAATACCTCATGAATATTTGCCCCAAGACAGACACTGATCTAAGCATGGGGCCTCTTGACAATAGAGGGAACTGGACTTGTCTTCATGGAGTGTGCCTAGGACTAGACTGAGGCCTTGGAGGAAGAGAATCACCCTGTCCATGTGACAGAGCTCACTAGGAACATAGAATGCACAAAACCCCTTCCACTGGTAAAAGTCAGCCTCCCGTTGCCTCTCTGCCCTGCGGACCTTGTTGGCCCCTCCCGCACTTACCCACATACCCTCTTGCCCCCTCCAGAGTAAAAGTCTTAAAAACGTAATGCCCACCCAAAGAAGCCCCCACAATTCCCCCACTGTACCCAGAGCAGGGACAGAGTACCTTGTAGCCCCAGCCTTAGGTGTCTATCATTCCCACAGCCCATACAGACCAGCATGGGTGAAAGTGACTTTCTGCTGTCCCTCTGCTGCCTCCTGTGGAGCTTTCCACCAATGGTTGTGTCCACACTAGCCACATGGGAAAGGGTTGAGGCCCCAAGCCCTGGATTCCGGAATCTGAGGCCCTGGGGCTGGGCCAAGAGCAAACATACATAGGCATTGTCACTTCCCCATTAAAGGTGAGCTGAATCTTGAAGCTTCTCTACAGGCTGCAGACCTCTAAGCCCCCCCTTGGACTCTCAAGATTCCCTCCCATTGCCCAAAAGCCTTCCTATATAACTGCAAGGCGGGGCGCATGAACTGCTCTTGGGTCCTTGAGCTGAGCTAGCGGTAACCGCGTTGCTCAGCAGCAGCTAAGAAATGAGGATTCTACAGGCAGGGACAGATGCAAACTAAGGATGTCAGTTTCCCATCACGCAGGTAGCCAGAGCCCATTGGACACGGTGAACAGGACCGTGGACCACAGGCAACCATGACTGGGTACACAGGCAGGGCTAAGCTTCGTCCTCTGCAGACAGGGGCAGATGTTCTTCCCAAGCAGAAGAAACAGTGAAGGGGAGAAGCGGGGAGACGGGGCACTGACTTTCCTTCTCAGGTGCACATGCTCATGGAGCAGGATAGTGGGGTGCACCTGTGGGGCCCCAGGCTTAGGCACATCCTTCCCTGGACCCTTTACAGACCAACCCCTCCTGACTGTGGCCTGGGATGAGGAGAGGTGGGACTTTGACCCAGTGTCAGTACTCCTGAATGCAGGCTCAGGTGTGGAGCCCCTTCACCCTGTGTGGCCTTCACTGTGGAGAGATGAAGTCAACCTCTAGCTTCTAGAAGAAGCCATTTTCTCCATCACAGAATCATACTATCTGAAGGTTCTTGGCAGCCTTATACTTCACCAGCCTCTGCCCCAACCCTTTCCTTTTTTTTTTCTTTAGACAGGATCTCATGAATACAGGATGACCTCAAATTCTGTAAGATGCCAAGATGACCTTGAAATTTCTTATCCTGCTGGGATGCTAGGCATCACCATGCCCGGTCTATTAGGTACTGGGAATCAAACTCAGGACCCTGGTTAGAGACAAAGTGTCACTCCCGAGACATCTCATCCCATCCCCACGCCCCAACACATATTTATATGCTATTTCAGAGGTTGGGATTTGAACCGAGCACTGTTTTTCCCAGTTCTGTTCCCTCCTTCAGGGGCTCGAAATGGAGACGCTTCTCCTTCCCTGGCCAGCTGCACCCAGCCTCACTGTAGTGGGGCAAGTTAATGACACAGGAGAGAGAGAGACGGAGTTTGGAAACCGCAACTGAGGCTGGAGATTTTCCACTCCAGAGGTAAACACAGCTGGCTGCTAAAAGTCTGAGAACTCATGCCGAAATGGAGCCGGGCATCCACAAGTCAGCTCCGAATGGACATTGCTTCCATTTCTGCTGCAGACCGGTGAGTCTGGGGTCTCCACACCCCGTAGAAAGAACAAAAAGTTACCTGGGTGCAGGCAGACCTAGTGAGTTCAGATGCGCCTTATAAGTTCCCAACGCCAGGGATGACTCTGCCTCCACCTGCTCCCTCAGCATTTGGTCACTTGTGTCCAGACACACAACTTCCTTACCCTCATCACTTTTCCCGCAGCAAATTTACAGGAAGCCCATTTAAGAGGGTCGGCGTGTCTGCATTTAATAACTCCATCCTGGAATGCTGTCCAGACAGGTAATTTAGTGGCCTGAGGGAACACAGGCTGCAGGCAGCCTGGAGGTTTGGCTCGGCTTTGACTTCCAAAGCACACTGCAGATGAGGACGCTATCCTGCTAATGGTGGCTGTGACTTTTTACAAGGCCATTGAACACTTGGAGCTAATATGAAATTACCTGGAATGGTAACTGTTTATGTCACTAATAAATTCCCCAGTGGTCATCATATAAATGTGACCAGAGGAACCTAGAGGCATGGGGCTGTGTGGGCAGTACACTTCTGAGCCACCCTACACAGCTTCTTCCACCCGGGAAAAAACAAACAGGTGTCACCTAGCATAGTGGCCCTAAATGACTAGGGACATTGTCTCCTCTAGTGGTCATGTCACGCCCTGCTTGGCTCAGAGGAGGGAAAGGCTGAGAGTTTAGGTATGTTCCCCTGACTTGAGAAATGCCCAAAATGCATCACCTGCCATAGGAATCCATGTCCTCCTCATCTGGGACTCAGGAAAAGCCAGGCCAGGCACCAGGAAAGATGTAGGTGCCCTTGTCTCTGCAGCTCATCCCTGCCAGAGTCTGCCATTCTCAGCTTCTTCTGGAAGAATCTGTGTCTACGCATCACCAGACTACGAATCTACATCCAGGAAGGGGAAGGATGGGTACTTGGGGCAGCGAGGAGGCTGTGGAGTAGGACAGCTGTGGCCTGCAGCTGTTCATCTAAGCTCTGAGTTCCCTATACTGGTGCCTGCACAGTTCTCACCTGCTGGAAACCACCCAAAGGATTCCTGCCTGTAGTAAGAGGCGCGGGCCTGCTTTTGGTCCCGGCCACCCGGCTCCCGTCAAGTTCCCGGTGCCCAGCTAGCTTATACTTGAAATAATTACACAGAAACTGTATTCATTTAAAACACTGCCTGGTCCATTATATCTAGCCTCTTCTTGGCTAACTCTCACATCTTGCTTTAACCCATATCTAGTAATCTGTGTATCACCACGGGGTCGTGGCTTACTGGGAAGATTCTAACCTACATCCATCTCAGGCCGGAGATTCATTGCATCTGCCACACTTCCCTTCTTCCCAGCATTCTGTTCTGTCTACTACACCCACCTAAGGGCTGCCCTATCAAAAGGCCAAGGCAGTCTCTTTATTAACCAATGAAAGCAATCCAAATACAGAAGGACCTCCTATACCACCTGCCCTGTCTCCATACCTGAGCACTGGGTGGGAAGCCCTCAGTAGATTCCTACCCAGACCCAATGCCCAGCACTTGTGGGACATCCAATGGACTCAGGGTCTCTATCAGTCCCTTGTTATTTTAGGGCACAGATTAGGGCCCTGTGGGATGCAGGATCAAGCCCAGAAGCTTACAAAAAAAGTTTCAAGAACATTATTTGACCAGGCACAATAGCATGTGCCCCCAGCATGAAGCCTGGTTTACATAGCCAATTCCAAACCAGCAAGCATTATATGGTGATATCAGAAGAAATAAAGATAAAGGGAACATTGCTCACAGGGCTGTAGTTAGGCACAAGGAACCCATCAGAGAAATGGGGACCAAAGGACAGCTCGTAAGCCTGAGCATCAGGGACAGGGACAGCATCGTGGAGTCCAGAGAGGGCAGCGTTCAACACTGACATGAGGAAGTCTTTCTAGGTGGGGCTGGGGAAGCCACCAGCTTTGTTCCCTATACCACTCAGTTGCTGGGACATCTGTTGAGCAAACTCAGTGGAGGCTGAGAATGGCATCTATGGGGTCAGTCACCTCCGGGTTAGAGAGCAGAGGGAGCGTGTGGAGAGCTAACTGTGGCAAGGAGAATGAGCCCACATGGACACCGTCGGCATACAGCCACTTGTGAGCCCACATGGGCACCGTCGGCATACAGCCACTTGTGAGCCCACATGGGCACCGTCGGCATACAGCCACTTGTGAGCCCACATGGGCACCGTCGGCATACAGTCACTTGTGAGCACACATGGACACCGTCGGCATACAGCCACTTGTGAGCACACATGGGCACCGTTGGCATACAGCCACTTGCCACTTGTGTAGGCACACATCTCCTTTGTTCTCTGCAGAGAGCTCGTCACTTTTCCCTCAGCAAGTCTGGAGAATGACCGGGACACGGGAAAGGACGACACATGGGAATGACCCGTGCCAGCAGGTATCAGGGCCCATTCTCCTCCATCCTCAATTCAGGTCTGAGGCGGAGCATGGTCAGAGGGTGAGAGGTGGGGTGTGGATCTCACACAGAGGGTGGATGTGATATGGGATCTGGGGAGGATCCGATCTGGGGCTCCCCATTTCGGGACGTCAAGATTCTCTGATTCTGGGATTCTCCTCTTTTATTTCCCCACATCACTCAACTGTGACCTCCCTAGACTGCTCTGTCCACTGTCAAAATGGCCAGCTTTATTACATTTGGGTGATGTAGTCAAATCCACTAAGACTTCTCATATGGCCTCTAACTTGATGCCACAAGGGAAAAACCAAAACCTCTGGCTCCACTCTCCATGGCATGGGAGATTCTCTGGGGCTATGGGTCTGAACACCCATGTCAACCCCAAGGAAAGAGCCAAGAGGTTGTGGGAATAAACAGCCAAAGGGTTAGTGTAAGTGTCTTTTTTAAAAATTTAATGTTTTATTTATTATTTATTATGTATACAATATTCTGTCTGCATGTATGCCTGCAGGCCAGAAGAGGGCAGCAGATGTCATTACAGATGGTTGTGAGCCACCATGTGGTTGCTGGGAATTGAACTCAGGACCTTTGGAAGATCAGTCAGTGGTCTTAACCTCTGAGCCATCTCTCCAGTGTAAGTGTCTTCGAACAGGGTCACTGCTGAGTTTTCTGACAAACTGACCAGCAGCAAAGTGAGGGCGAGAGGCACCTGGGGGAGGGGCTGCTGTAAGGGAGAAGCAGGCCAGGAATAATGAGATTATAGAGATCCTGTGGGTGACCTAAGGCTAGTTTCTGTCCTCTCTGCCCCTTGCGCTAGGCATCGAAGGACAAAGGAGCTAGAAACCATGATTGGTACCAAAATGGTGAGCTTCTGGGGAGGGGTCAGTGTAGTACCTGCTGAGGAGCAGAGTGGCTGGATTTTCAGTCATTTTCTTGCCATCCAATACCTCCCCAAGCCTTGGGCAGCTTAGCAGGGATAGGGGAAACTGGGTTAGTTGATACAGAAACACCTGGGATCCAGCTTCATTCCAGGTGGAGTATGGGAAATACAAGGCATTAATTAAGAACTAAATTATCTAGAAGAAACATTCTGAGTGACATTTCCAAGTGGCAAATCATCGAAAGCAGCAGCAAGCAGCAGCAGAGAGCCCTTCCACTTCCTTGACATGGGAATGTGGTACAGACGGCAAGCCCAAGTCCCTATCCAGCCACATTGACCCAGGAGGCGATGGAAGACAAATTCTCCTGTCTCTATCAGGCCCTGCTCAGTGGCTATCCCAAGATCCCTCAGATCTCTCCTGAGATGCTGGCAGGCCCAGCTGGAAGGCTGGGGAGCCAGGGCCACTCATGTGTGCCTACAGCCTCTGCCCAGAAGCCCAGGCAACCCTCCAGCCAGGCTTACCTCCTGCCACCCTGCCACCCCCGGACTTCAGTGCAGCTGAGGCCTCAGGCTTCCTGCTCAACCACTCTGGTCCTGGCTAATGGAGCGGTGGGGAACTCCCTGTACCCAGGTCTCACACTCATCATTAGATGTCTTTATTTAGAGAGCTTCCTGCCCAGGTCTGCCCCCAGGGCAGAGTGTATTGATGCTAAATCCATCACTTAGTGGACCTGGGCATTTAATCAATTAGGCTGCATAGAGCCCCATGAGATGGGAAGGGTGCCAGGAGAGGAGGCCAGGCAAGAAGAGCATTGAGAGTGGTCGGAAGGTAGCTTTTCCCTGTGGCCCTGTGGCATCTGGGCTCCAGCAGTGAGCTGTGTATCTCCTGGGACACTGGCATCATAGCAGAAGCCCACTGAGTGTTTCCTTTGCATTCATTCATTAGCTCCTGTATGCATCCAATAAATACACATGCACTATGCCAGGCATGGCTCTAGAGGCCGGCCAAGGGGGACAACACACAAATTTTTGTTCATATTGAGCTTATGGTCCTGTGATGGAATAAGTGCTGGTGGGGGAGGGGTGATGGTGATAATTGTCATGATGATGACTACGGTAATGGTGATGAAGATAATTTTAGTGACAATAGTGGTAGTGATGGTCTTGATGGGGACGGTGATAGTGGTGATGGTGATGGCGGTGACGGTGACCATGATAATTCCCAGCTGTGGCCTGAGCGATGGAGGCAGCCACTGTTCTCCCACCTGGAGAAGAGGGCAGAATCTGAGGTGTAAGCTGCCTCTCCTGCACAATCTGAGTCTGCTGTCCAGAATGTAGAAGTTACATAGGTCTGGCTGACTCATGTCACAGAAAGGGAATAGCTATGCAGTTATGTGAAGTAGCGATGAGGTGAGTATGTCTTCTACCAGGTGAGGGGCCCTGAGAGGTTTATCAAGTTAGGTTCTGGGGGACAGGGTGCCTGGATGCCCTCTTTCCTGTGAGTTGCACCTGTATCGGGGGCTGGGGCTACAGAGAGAAGGTGGGAGTCTATAAGGGACACAAGTGATGCTCTAATCCCTGCCTGAGGATTCCTGACAGTGGAGTGGTTGCTACGGTGATGGGGGAGGGGATAGGACCGTGGCCACGCAGTGTGCACTGATTGGCTCCCCTTGAAAGCACACACCCAAGTCCCGCAAATGTCAGGTTTCTATTGGGAATGCCAGCTGTGTCCTTTCAGTCTTCAAAGAGCCCCATCTATGTGACTCTGGTCCCCAGTGGGTGAGGCCATGTCAAAGACCAGGACAGAGATGACAATATGTCCACTCAGAAGCACAGCCCACAGGTGTTACTGACCAGCAGAGGGGTTAACATAGAGTCATGCTTGTCCTGCCAAGAAGAATGACTCTACTATCAAAGACTGGCTTGGTCATTTATTCATCCATTCATTCATTCACTCATTCATTCATTCATTCATTCATTCATTCATCTATCTCTTCACCCATTCATCCTTCTATCAAATAGTATTTCTTGAAAGTTGTGTCCCAGAGAAAGGGTGACTATGAAGAACGACAGAGCCAGTCACTCTCCTCGCATGTCAGGTAGTGTAAGGGGAACATGAGGCAGTATGATGCTTGGAGCTGTTGGCTCTCTGAGGGAAGTTTGTCCCAGAGGAATGGAGATAGCATTAGAGAAGTCTGTGGCGTCTGTGACACAGACATGTTCCATGGAAGTTGTCATGTCTGGGTTTCCTGCACTGTGCCCTCATCATCTTCCCCTTTCCTGAGTGCAGAACCTGAGATCCCGAGTCTCAGGGGCAGAGCCAGGTCCAGGTCCTTCAAAGCCTTCCCCTTGCCTGCCCCCTAAGCCCAACACAGCCATGAGAACAGCCTCTGCCTCCTCAAGATTCCCCTCTTCCCCGTGAGGGCCTAGGCTTTCCTAAAGACACAGAATGGCAGCGTGACCTGGGGAGATGGTCCATATGATGGGCCTAAAGCCCAGCCTACACATGGTTGGGTCTTCGATAAAGATAAGTGTTGAGTAGGTAGACAGGTCTGCTCTCCTGGTCCCCACCTCAACAGCCTTCTGAGCCTTGAGTAAGTTCTTGCCTCCATGTGTCTGCTTTTCTGTCTGCCCAGGGAAGCTGTGTGAGTAGTGTCCAACAAGAACCTGGAAGTGGGACCTTGTCAAAGATCTCCTCTCAGGGCAGATAGCAATAATGGGGACAGCCTAGAGAGCTCTGAGTTTAGGAGCTGTCCAGGCCCCTGTGCAGGAATATAGAAGGCAAGAAATGTCTACAAGAAAACAAAAAATGAGAGGCTAGATACTAAATTTCCAGACCTCTCCAATCCAGAGTCACTTGTCCTCTGGGTCATCTATTCATCCACTTACCTATCTGCCACTCACCATCCATCTACCCCTCACTTACCACCCATCACCCATCAATCCACTATCCATCCAGCCACCTACCCATCTAACCCATTGGTTACCACCCATCACCCATCAATCCACTATCCATCCAGCCACCTACCCATCTAATCCATTGGTTACCACCCATCATCCATCAATCCACTATCCATCCAGCCACCTCTCTACCAACCCATCATTTATACATCCATTCATCAATTCACTTCTGGTCCATCCAGGTCTCTGCTCAAATATCACCTCCCCAGGAGGCCCTCCCACAAACACTTCTAATATGAATTCCCATCCTGTTTTCTTAATCCTAATCACCAGGAGCAGAAAATTAGAGTTTTCCCAGGATGGCTGCTGGGGAAACTAAGGACCAGAGATTGACAGGTCCTACCTATGGACAGAGTGGTCCAACTGAGAGATGAATGCTGTGCTCCTGGGTGGCATGCAGAGTTCCTCTTTCCAAGCTACCTGCCTGTCTTTTTAACAGAAGTAAGTCTGGTGATTCCAAGGTCAACAGTCGCATCTCTCCATCGCATGGTGAGTCGACAGCTCCGGATTTCTGCATTCAGCATCACTCTGATGGCTGCTGGGGGGTCTGTCTCTCCAAAACCAAGATCTTCTAAGTAGGAGTCTGCCTCCATCGTTCTCAGTCCCATTCACTGTCTAAAAAGAGCCTGGGTCTGGTGGACATCCACATCTGCTCCCCACAGCTGTCTCCCCTAACCTGCTGGCATCCTAAGACACTGGAGAGTCCTAAGTCCCTGTCCTTTTGGCCTGGAGAGAGTAGGATGCTGTGGGTATGGCAGTTCCTCTGTCTCTGCCCTGGGTCACAGTGCTAGGTGCCTCCTGTGTATGTTGGTGATAGCTACGCAAGTCCCCTCTGACCTTCCTTGGCAGCTGCCAAGCATCCCCTTCCACCTCTCCTTGCAGAGCAGACTTGCAGCAAGCAAGCGCTGGGTTTCAGTAGTGGGTTTGTTGCTGTTCTTTGCGCTTAACTTTTTCTTTTCTTTCCTTTTCTTCTTCCTTTTTTTTTTTAACGTTTTTATGATTCTGGGGATTGGAGCCAGGCCCTGAGCATGCTGGGCAAATACTCTCACGTGGAATTCTTGCATATTAACCCCCAGTCTCCCCACCCTTTGAAATCATCACCAAGTGAATGTCACATCCCCCTCTCTCTCAGGCTTCTGCGTCTCCAAAATCGGAAGCCTGCACATCCGTGTCACCTGCCTCCCAATCACAGCCTGCATTTTAACAAGCCCCCGCCCTCCCCCAGAAGCTGTGCTCATTACACCCAAGGCATGCTGCTGCGAGCATTTGGCTCTCACACCTGCTGCACACCAGAGCCTCCCAGGGACCTGGAACGGATGCCTGCTTCCCTCTGCCAGAAATTCTCAGCTAATTGGCCTGTGGTGGGGACTCGTTAGGCTCCCAGGTGATCCCAACATGCAGCAGAATTGGCGAATCACCGGCTGAGAGGAAACCAGAGAACTCAGACAAAAGGACGGTCACGCCTAGGTGGGTGGTCTGTTTAGAGCCCAGATGGGCAGCATGTGGCAAATGAACCGAAAGTGGCTGCATTTCCCACCAAAGGACGGCAGGTGGGGCTGGAGGAGAGGGCCTGCCACCACAGCCTGGGCAGTGTAGGATGGACCCCAAGTGTTTTAGGTT
>PVIU01025878.1:0-22950 GCA_004026605.1 Ondatra zibethicus | reverse complement strand
AGTCCAAGGCCCACCCCCCTCCCTCCCGGCCTTGGAAGGAGTGCATTCAAAAAGACTCAAAAAAACGATAATACATGCAGAAGAGATAGGTCCTGGTGTCATTGTTGTTGGGTTCTCCATCCGCCAACTTTCGCCGCCACATTCAGAGAGTCTGGTTTGATCATATGCTCATTCAGTCCCAGTCCAGCAACTGTGCTGTGATCAGTTACTCTTCCTGTTTCTTCTCTGGATTTCAAGACTCTTACTAGAAAACAGTATGCTTTCTAGTGTACTTCTGACCTATGGAGAGTAACTGCTTCTTAGCTGATGGTGTGTGTTTCTTGAAGGAAGACACACTTGCTGAATAAATGAACAAATGGGTTCTGGTTCAGAAATAGCACTGCTCATCTGCCCTATTCCATACCAATACATGTTGGCCATTGGAGAATAAACTGTTGGAATTGAAAGAGGTAAGGATTCTGGAGAAGACGGCCATGGACATAATTTCTCCCATTATCTATAATACCCATAAAATTAACTCCTTTCTTTCTTTGCTGTGTTGTTTCTGGTATTGAATACTTATCTTAGACATTTGAGGAAGGAAAAATTGGAAACTAAGAAAAACTGGAGATTAGTGTCTTTTTAAAGCCATCTAAATCAGTGTGTGTAGTGGCTTATACCTCTAATCCAGCACAAAGGAGGCTAAGGCCAACACAGACTACATAAGGAGTTTGAGGCCAACCTTTGCTACATAACCAGACTTTCCAAAAAAAAGGTAAAATAAATAGATTTGGAGTTTCTATGAAGTTATGGCTAAGACTAAAATACCTAAAGAGTAGATATATGTTAGACACTAGATCTCAAAACTTGTAAGTTATTAATGTATATTTTATATTAAATCCTTAGATAGTACAAGTCTCCAAATGCAGGTGGGCTGTTTAAACTACTTAAGATGTTTTGGAACCAATAATTTTAAATCAGAAATATTTTACTTCATTTTATAAATTTAACAAATTCTTAATGAGTTAGCAAATTCTATACTTTAAAAAAAAGATCGCAGCAAGGTGCAGATAAATATATTCACATCGAGAAGTAAGAGAGAGAATATAGCTCAGTGGTCAACTCAGCAAACATAATTCCTGTATTCATTCCCCACTCTCAGAAATATAAAGTAACTACATAAAATGACCTCCTAGGCTCTGTTGCTCTTGCTTTGTTGTTCAATATGAATAGTCTGTGTTGCTGCACTTGTTAGACAGTAGCCTTGAAAACGAATGCATTTCAATGCACAAAACAGTGGTATTATGTTATATTCAGGGAAGAGTTCTTTAAGTAAAATGTATTTGGCATTACAGATGGGTTGCGGCCAGTTTCTTTCCACGGGACAGATTATGCAGGCTTTTTTACTGTCCTGTCTCTGGAAGAAAGAGAGCATTAATGGATGAAACCCAGGAGTGGCTGATAGGGAGGTGCCAGGCCATAGTCTAATTAAAAACCAAGTCAAAAGACTTCACTAAATAACCACACACAAAGCTGAATTCAGAGAGAGTACATGGAAAGCAATTCATAGTACAAGAGCAAAATCCCAGTTCCAGAACGTGTATGACAATAAACAGCAGGTAGAAACCCAGGGAGGTTGCAAGTTGTCAGACTAAAATAGTCTACTAATAAAAAAGATGTTTTTCTTATTACTCTTGGATGGAATCTGGCAAATTCAATTTAGGGTCTTAACACAGAAGACATAGTAAAGTGTTTTGGAAATCATGAAGTCAGCCATTGAGCTGACAGACCGTAAAATAGACTAAGTAATAATTCCCGCTTATGGGACCATCACTACCCTGAAAGCTGCCAACAGAAACAGTTAAGAGGGAGTCTGTGACCCAAAATAAGACCTCACTACCTACTGAGGATAGCACTGGCATATTTAGAAGAGGCTTTGCACACCGCTGTTGACAGGAGTCTGGATTGTCTATGCATTAGATGTTTAGCCATTTCTTGGGAATCCTTACCCAAAATGTCACACGGATGCCTGAGGATCCTTCCTCTCTATGGGAAATTCTGCAGCTTCCCTCCCCCCCCCCACGCCTACAACCTGAGCATTGGGAAGTTCACACAGTGTTACTTCATCATTTGTCTTCTTTTGTTTTGTGGTATACCAAGGAAGACTCAGAGTCTAGATCACATATTATCTCTTCTAACCCTGTCCTACCCAGATCTTAGATTCCACTTACCCATGGATACCACCCTCATCTGTTATTCCATTTTCTGAACTCTTGGAACTCTAATTCAATAATGACAGCGTGCTTCCTGCTGTGAATATTTATTTAGTCTTGCTCTCATGGAAAGTTGACTATCCTCAGGTGACAAGCTTCCCCATGCCTTGTCAATGCTTCTACAACTTCAATGACCATTGGTGGAGCAAGAGTCTTCTTTACATTCTGCCATCATTCTCAAACCACTGCTCCCAATTTTTTTTTATGTAAAACACCATAGATTCTCCTCTCATCAGCAAAGATGAATAACTCCCTACTTTTGTATACACATACTTCCCCACTTAAAATCCTCAAATGTCTTCATTTCTTCCTGATTTGGACTCCTTGCTAATGAATTTTCATATGAAATTATAAGCATCATACTTCTGATTGAACTATCACAAATATGACTTACTTTAAGCTGGCTTTTCATTCCTTGATATCTAAATATCTAATATCTACTTGTACCCAGCTACTCATTCATGCAATTTTGTTTACCTTTGGCAATTTGAATTATATATTCTCAGCCTCAATCATATGCAGCCTATTTAGCGCACATGTGCATCCAGATGGTCTACATAGGAGGAATGGGAAATTAAGTTCAGAGGATTCAGACCTGTCTGGGGTACACTCATGAGGTCTTCTCAGAGGACTCAGCACTTGTGCAAGATAGATAAAATTCTTAAGAGGACTTCCTCCTCTATGTTTTCTGGGCATTAAGTCTCTGGGCTTAACCCAAGAGCTCAGATAACTTATACAGTCTTAAGTTGCTCTTTCCACAAATGATAGTTTTTTTTTAAAAAAAAATAAAATCAGTGTATTATGAATGAACTTCAGCAGTTATTTGCTGACTCACTCCTAACCCTGGAGACTTTAGCTTCTTATACATACATGATCTTGCCTCCTAAGGAACTGTAAGCAGTGGGATACACAAGCCATGCATGCACGGATGCTTCTGTCATCTTCTTCCTTTTACCCAGTCCTGTCTGTAAGTATCAGATTCCAAATGTAGGGCTTGGACAATGGTAGGCAGGTAGTGGCAGGGGACTCCAGGACTGTGTGACTTGACAGGGCAGTCACAGTTCTGTGGTCTCCACCGACAGGTGTGCATTCTCTCTGTGATATGTATCCATTGTGCATAGCAAGCTCTGCTGATTCATGCTTATCAAACTAAAGCTTCTCTTTCATCCAAACTCCTAATTAGAAGACTCAGAACATCATTGTCTTGTACCGGCAGCCATATGAACTACACGCCTATAGAGTGTTTATCTTCCCTTTGCACCGTAGACACGCAAAAGATTCGTTGGTTGTGCCCTAAATTCGTCCATTAATTTCTTCTTCCCTTGTCTCTTTCCTGGGCACAGTCTCTTTTCGTTTTGTCTCTTTGGTACCAGCCAAATCATTTGTTCATTTATGTGCCTTAAAATATTTATTATTGCTACTTTTATGTATGTGTTTTGTCCGTGTGTGTGTGTGTGTGTGTGTATGTGTGTGTGTGTGTGTGTGTGTGTGTGTGTGTGTGTTTGGCTCCTGTGGAGGAGTATGAGAAGCATGTTGGAGTCCCTAGAACTAGAGTTACTGAAGGTTCTAAGTTGCCATGTGAGTGCTGGGAACTGAATCAAGAAGAACAACCTGTGTTCATAAACACTGAGCCATTCTTCTAGCCCTGATCTTTAGATACTTAGTTATCTTTTGATCATTATCATTCTTCAAAGTATTCATTTTTTACTCCCCAAATCCACTAGGCTGAGCAATCTAACAGGCAGACACCAGACATCTGAAATACATGTTTATTTATCGTTCAAAAGATTTTACTTCTATCCTTCTTCAAAGCCGATGGGTAATGTTGATATTAGAAGACCTATTGTTGGGGTCTAGAAGTATGGTAACACTGTGGTTTGGTCAGAATTCTTCAATGATTTGTTACTTCCTGGCTATCATTGCATGCAGCACACTGGGATAAATTCCCATTGCCCATTGCTGAAAATCACACACCGTATTTTATGATCCCTTGAAAATGAAAAACGCTTGTGTGTAGAGGCAGCAGCTCATACTTCATCATGCCCAGCTGCTTAGCTCTAGCTGCAGAGGCTTTTCTTAGGCAGAGTGGTGGAGTACCACCCTCCTTCTCCAGAATACTGATTCAAGGAGGGGGGCTGGGCATTGTTCTGTCGGTTGTTTCCACTTGAAGACTGATGGCTTGCAGTGCTAATCCCTTGGAGCCCAGCATTTCTGGACTTATTTATATAAGCAAACCCACTGCGGAGGACTGCAACCTTTACACAGCCTGTTACTTTTATTAGCACAATTACTCTGGCCCCCTCCATACAATCAAAACAGGGTGAAAAATTGAGAAAATAATTAAAGCTTAAAAATATATTATGGAAACAGGATTTTCACTTAAATTTTATTAAAGATTATGTACTATTGATCACCCTCATTGAAATGGTTTTCAAGACCAATGTGGCCTATGTTGATTTAAACTAAATGTGCTTTTTAATAATGCTTTTCCTTCAAAGGTCTAAAATAAAGTTTGACAGTTTGGCTTCAGAAAAATATTTTAGTAAGTAAAAAAAATGATATTTGATAGTTTATGTTGTTTTTATTTTGAAAGGAGTAGTAATTTTAATGAAATATTCATAAGGATTTTCCAACTGATTCATGGAGAAATGATACATTTCCACAGCATTTATTCTAGATTTAATTTCATTTGTAATAAAGAATCAGAAAGGCACGGACCAAGTAATAAAGAGTATGTAAGTGAACAAATGCCTTCAAAATCCATTTGAATTGGCTGAGTGGCTCTGATAAGGTTTACAAATGACCACTATTCCTTTTACTTTGGGTTAAGATTAAAAAAACAAGCCAGGAAAGAATAGCATGCTATTTCCATTGAAGTGTATCAAAACAATAAAAAGCCAAGACAAGCAGTAAAACATAATACAGTTTAACGTTCCAGAGAACAGATAAGCCAGGCTGGAAATTTTTTCTTTGCTTGAGTGTATCATGTTATATCATATAGTAAGAAATCTGCTGTGAATGCAATAGCACAGAAAAGCCATTTACGTCTGTGTATTGCTGTGGTCTTACAGCAAATGAACCTTTCTTGCATCTTTACTTCAAGGTGGTCTAGGAACAATGGCATAATAAGAGTGTATCCTTACAAAAGACACCATTTTTCTCCATAGGAGGAGTAAGATAATAAGAGACTCTTTTTAATTTATGCATTTTAACAACACAGTATTTCTTACAGCATACTTTCTGAGTCCACTTGCCCCTAGCAAAACTCACATAGGAATTAATGGGCACTTATCCTAAGGATTTTGCTTGACTGCAAAAGCTCATCAAGATTAGTATAGGTTTTTTTTAAAAATGATTTTCCCATAAAGTACTTAAAGTCCAGGTAAATTTATAAGCATACTTATTTTATTTTTTTCTTTGTGCTGGCCAACAAACCCCCTTTGGGATGCACATGGCTCTTACCAGATCTTGGTAAAAGCATTTGCATTTTGTTTCCCTTTGTTATGAGGCACTATTTCAAGGTTGTTGTAAAGCAAAGACATTTTTATATAGATGGATCTTAGCACATCACGGTTGACCCCTATCAACAACTAAGCATCGTGGAACTAAAACCAAAGATGCCAAGTGTGGTAGATACACAGAAAGCTTGATAAACAGTTTGGTGGTTGCTGCACTCTTCTCACTGTTTAAAATACTTTCTACAAATTGCAAAATATTGTTTATAAATCTTTGTTTACATTTAAAGGGAGATATGATATAGATATAAATAATTTGCATTGGTATGGATTTGGCTTTATTGATATAAATTTAAGGTCAATCTTGTTACATGTATAATTCTGCTCTTGATTGAGGTGTTGTGATTGTGTAGTTCATTTAAAAAATGTAATGTATAATTAGGAAATATAGATTGCTAATGAATAATCATAGATAATAGTCAAGTTTGTGATCATGTTAGATTTTCTAGATGTGCATAGATATATTTCAGATAGGCATTCTTCATATCTTTCAAAGACTACAAAATATGGCAGTTAAAATGTTTTAATAACTTAGGACTTCTCATGACAATGAGACACATCTGCTCCTGCCGGCACCAATCTACTTCAAGAGGAAGATGGGCATCAAAGAGGCTCCTTATGGAGTTGGTTAGCCATTTGGGCAAGAAACTGCTCTTGCCTGGACTGTTGCATAAACTGGACACAAAGAACCCGCAGAGAGAGGACTGCTAAACTTGCCTAAAGGTGAGATGATCCTTTGGGGTTCCTGATTCATAAAAGAGTCTGCGAAACATTCTGCAAGATACAGAGAAAAGTGACTAAACTGTCTTTAAAATTTCCTATTTCTTGGAAAAATCTGCTGGATACTATGGACCTGTAGGCTAAATATGGATGCCCCAACGGTACAAAATAACTTTGGGTGACGGTCCAGGCAGCGAGATGTCTCTGTCATTTCTAGAGTTTTGGAAGCTGGTTACAATGTACTTCCTGTTTACTTAGGTAATATTATATCCTTCTGGAGTCTTTAATGGAGTTAAAGAATAGATAGATAGTTATAGTTTTCCATTGTTATGATAAAATATAAAATAGATCTAAATATTGTAACTGCAATTCTTGCTTGATAACTGTTTTATTATATGTAATTTTACTATGTTAAAGTTAAAGCCTTCTTTTTTGTTTAAACAGAAATAGGGTAAATGGTGTAGGAGGTTCTTCTGTCTATGTGTTGCTTTCATTGGTTGAATAAAGAAACTGCCTTGGCCTTTTGATAGGGCAGCACTTAGATAGGTGGAGTAGACCGAACTGAATGCTGTGAAGAAGGGCAGTGTGGCAGTCACCATGAAGCTCCTGCCTGAGACTGACACTGGTTAGAATTTTTCCTGGTAAGCCATGACCTCATGGTGACATACAGATTATTAGAAATGGGTTGAATCAAGATGTAAGAGATAGCCAATAAGAGGCTAGAACCAATGGGCCAGGCAGTGTTTAAATGAATACAGTTTCTGTGTGATTATTTCTGGTGTAAGCTAGCAGGGCGGCCGGGACAAACAGAGGGGCTCTCTTTCCTGTTACACTCAACTTTGAATAGTCTACATTCTTTACTATGTCTTTTCCAAACAAGGTCTTGTTTTACTATGTAGCCCAGGATGACTTAAACCTGACCATGAAACCTTACAGTGGAGTTACTGCTGTATTCTACCATATTTGTCTTCACTTGTCATCCAAATGCACAATTCCAGTTGCATGTAAAAACAGTTCCCTATCTCAATGTACATGTTTTCACATTTCATGTTTGGGTGTACAGCTCAATGATAAATCATTTTCCTTGCACCCCCAGGACTGTAAAATAAATAATTATCCACCCAAGTTTTTATATACTAGACATCCTTCCAGAAAAGTATTCCTATATTTCAGGGAAGACCAGATGTGTTAAAAGAGTTATTCCTGTACTTTCAGGAAAGAAGTCATCTTTAGCTAGTCAGAAATCTGGTGTAATATCAGAGGGTTAATAGAAAAAGCCACTGAATGAGGCTTACAGCTAACTGTGTATGTGTGTGTGTATGTGTGTGTGTGTGAGTGTGCCTGCGTGCATACACAATCTATTGCCTTAAAACACAAGTTCCTTTATTCCTACAGTTGGTAGGATCTAAATGAAAGCTGGTAAATGAACTGACAACTCTAAATTATGAAGGTTCATTGATTATATTTTGAACTTCGCCTCAGTTATCTCAATTTCTTTCCAGTTTTCTATCTCCATTTTCTAATATTTCCAAACTAGAACATAGTATGGTATCTATTATTCTTTCTTCACAGGTAGGTGGAGGAAACTTCAATGCAAATTCAGTAAGTGGGCTTGATCAGCACACTGAGATTTAAAATGTGGACAACAAGGCTCATTGCTACACACAATATCATCAATCAGAGGATATATGAAACATGGTGTGAGTATATTTGCTTTTCACCATGTCATTTTTCTTCTAGTTGAGGTGTCCTGCTCTGAGACTTGCAGGCTTCCATTTGCACTGGCCTGCTCTATCTGCTCAGACTTGATATAAGTATTAATGTCCAATATTTTAAAGGTTATTGTTCTTCCAAATATAAAATCAGGAATGATAATGATAAAGTTAAATACCATCCACAATCCTTATAGCTGCACCCTTAATGTTCTGGATGGGTGAGGAAGTAATGAAAAATTTGCTGTTCAGTAGGAAATATACAGAGTAAATCTTGACCATTCACTGAATTTCAATATGATTAATTACATCTTTTATTAAAAGAAGAGGAGCCTTTGTCCTTAGAAAGTGGAAAACACTGATTTAAGACTCCTTTCAATAAATTTAAGAAGTAAAACCATAAACATCATCTAATGTCAAATATTGAAGTCACTATTAATTTTTATCAATTTACCTTTCTTTGAATGTCAAGCCATTTTCATTATTTGTTAAAGAAAACAGAATACAATTTTATAAATATAGCCTTGCTGTGTTTTGTAGTGGCATTTAATTTGTATTTTAATAAGTAAAGTTTGCCTGAAGATCAGAGAGTAAAACAGTCCCACTGGTCAGCCTTACAGATGAGCAGTGGTAGCACACACCTTTAATTCCAGTAGCCACACTTAGGTGCCTTAAAGCTGGGCGGTGCACACCTTTAATCCCAGTGGTGCATACCTTTAATCCCAGCCCTAGAGAGGATTATAAAGTGGGAAGAGATGGCTCTCAGTCACAGTCTCATTCTAAGATTCTTGGAGGCAAGATCGTCATTTTGGACTGAGGTAGAGGTAAGAGCCAGTGGCTGGCTGCTTTGCTTTTCTGACCTTCAAGTTGAACCCCAATTTCTCTCACTGAGTTTTTATTAATCATGCATCAGTGTTTTCTATGCTTCTTGTGGTAAAAGCAGTTTGAATAGTGTTTAATACTATAAAGAGGGAAAGAAACAAGAATGGAAGAAAGAAAAAAGGAAGAAAAAGAAAGAGAAAGAAAGAAAGAGACATACAGAGAAAGAAATGATGACGATGATGGAGATGATGATGATTATGACGATGATGGAGATGATGATGATTATGACGATGATGATGATGAAGGAGGAGGAGGAGGAGGAGGAGGAGAAGAAGAAGAAGAAGAAGAAGAAGAAGAAGAAGAAGAAGAAGAAGAAGAAGAAGAAGAAGAAGAAGAAGAAGAAAGCATTAGTATCCAGCCATCTGAAGTCATAAGATGGAACAAATCAGTGGCATTAATTAATTTAAGGTTTGTAAAAGGATTTAGATTTTGCAATTTGGAAAAATATCATGTTCAAAACTTTTATTCATAATGCAGATATGTAACTTTTTTCTGGACACTATAGTCTTTAACATTTTGTATATTATATGTCAAAGTGATTTCATTATTAGCTTTTGTTGCTGATATTTATACAAAGCATCACACATGACTCATCCTACAAACATGCTAGGAATGATAAAACATGATGAGAGGAATGTAGGAAATGCATAATTGGAAATAACTTTAGATCACTATAGAAACGGCATCTCCCTTGCAGGTTAAAAAATAATGGACATACCCAAACTGTCTGGAATAACTGCATCGTTCCTTAGATTGAAGTACAGAAAGCTCTGACCATAAATCTGCCTAGTTTCCTGCAGGCATTTCTTAATGACTGTATGCTCCTATAGCAATGGCTGGATGACACGTCTGAATCTGGACTTCAGGGTGCCATTTGTGACATTCTGGCATTGTGCACATTTACTGTAGGGAGTTTTTACCATTCTGAATGAGACACCATTTTCTTTTTTTCCAAACCTAGTTGTTTTGTTTTGAGACATAGACACACCCTGTAGCCCAGGCTGTCTTTGAATTCATAGATATCCTCCTGCCTCTGTCTCCCAAATACTGAGATTCCTTTCAGTCATTGGGAAGCATACTTAACTCCAGTTTTAATGAACTACTGAGAGCCATCAGTGTCTCAATATTTGGTTAAACCATCTCATTCCAGAGAATACAAAATGTAACATTGGCTTTGGCAGATCCTCTGTGATTTATCTTGGGTCTCTGAAGGTCCAAACTGAACTTTATTCCCTGTGACCTGAGGTAGGTAGTCAAGCAAAATTCAATTATAGAGGTACTTAAAGATTTCCTTTCAATCTATGCAGTAATGAATATCAGTTCCTGAGGAATAATCAATAAAACAATCAAGAAAACCACATATAAAAGAGTTTCATTATTTTTATTTCTGTGAAAAATATTTATTATTCTATACTCTTCTGCCTTGAATCAAACCTTGCCTACTTGTTCACATAGAGATTACAGCTTTGAGTGATGTTGCCTAACCCTTAAACTGAACCCAGATATCTTTCCTTTTACCCTTTTGTGCTGAGCATGGATGCATTAATTCAGGGAGACCTGATTCCTTTTCCCTTCACATGGAACCATTTTCCTATCATGCCAAATATGGCGATTCATTCACTGCTGCATAAGTACCACACAGAGATCTTGTCCATTTCTCATCTTGTCCACATCATCATTTTCTAATGCATCCTGAAGTAGCACACATAAGACTGCTTCCTAATTGCCAAAGAGAGAGCCATTGCTATGTCACCAAGTCCTTGTGAGGCTCAAAACAACAGGGACAAGCAATCATAAGGAAACATCCCCCAGCCATGTGCCAACATTGACTTTTACTTCTTTTCTATTGATTTGCTCAGGTATTTTGTCACAGAAAGAAAAGTGTGTTATATATGAAGAGTATTTGGAAGCTACAAATGGTATTAAAATTTGTAATTACTGCATCTGAGGCTGATTATCCATGATTTTCTAGTATCTGCCAATGTAACCACAGGGGTACTTAATAAAAGAAATAAGGGTACATTAAAATAGGTCAGAGTAACACATGTGAAGGACCAGGATTATACCATTGCTGATCCTAGGGGAAATATTAAATAAAGAGACCCCTCTACGAACTGAGAAAAGAAGGGAATGGTGTCTGAATAAGATAGAATCATGTCACTAGTGACTTGTCTCAATGTATTTTTATTTCTATGACCCTTGAAAATATAAATCTTAAGAGTGAATTGACAGCATATAAAATGTCACCTAAATTTGGTTTAATTAAAAAAAATAGAGTCTGATTTTCAAGAAATAACTTTACTAGTTTTTCTTTTTACAGAATAAAAAATGCTATGATTTACTAAAATAAGATTAAATATTGTTCTGAAGCGGATTTTTTGTTGTTGTTATTGATGCATCCACTAAATATGTGTGTCATAAAAATCAACACATTCCAAAAGTCATTTTTCTTGTATTTGTCTCTCACTTTCTACATTAGATTCCTTTCTGGTTTTGTTCTGACTGGTTTCCAGAGGAAGAGGGACCACTCTGTTTCTGTTTGAATTAACTGACTTTGTATGGATTCAACATATGATTTATAACTCTTTGTTAAAATGTGTGTAGTCTTATCTTAAGAGAGACGTGCTTAGCCTGAAGGTTTTGCAATTTCAGCCACTGAAAATTGGTATTATAGGACTGGAGAGGAATTCAGAATTCACTAACTTATCTTTATGTAGACATCGACATTAATGCTCTAGACAGATATAGCCTCTATCTTTTTACATTTCCCCAATCTCTTGGGAAAACATTTTCACAGCTCATTAAAATAGTGTGAGGTTGTGTTTCAAATGCATTACATTGTATTCTTTATGTCTCATTTAAGTTATACCTGATCCATTTTAAATCTTTTTTCTATTCTTGTCTTTGTAAAGAGATGGGGCTGTTCTACTTCTTTGGCAGCATCTTCTCCTACACTTCACATTGTCTTCAAGAGGTACCCTCATTGAGTCAGTTTATCCTCTCCTGGCTGATTAATGGATAAGAAGACTTTGTTAGCCCCTTCCATTCCTTTTCCCTGGATCTATTGCGGAGCCCCAATGCTCATGCAGTCTTCTTCCAGTGTGCCTACTCTGTGTCACTGTTTCATATTTTAAATACTGTTCCACTAAATATTTAGTTTATGGTCTGGTCTTTACAGCTTTCTTCTAAGAACAATTAAAAAAATATAGTATTTTTTCAAGAAATTAATTTATTTGACCTCTATTAAGAAGAAATATACTCTAGGCTAAAAGAATAATGAATATAAATTATAATTTATATATAATTATATGCTATATAATTATATACAATTATATTATATAATTTAATATAATCATCAAACAAATTTCTGGCAAGCTCTTCCTTTAAGAATTCAGAATGAGACAATCAATGTAGAGAGTTTGCCATCCCAGAATATTGCCCACTGTTTGGTGTGGGCGGCCTAAATACAGAGCTTGGAAAGTTAATTTTCTTGTTGCTGTGACGAAATACTCAGTCACAGAAACTTTAAGAAGCAACGGCTCATGATTAATTTAGAATTGCTGTTTGATGATATAGTCCTATAGTCCATCACATAGAGAAGGAATTGTGGCAGGAGCATGTGGCAGCTTGTCACTCTGAGTCTACAGTCAGAGAGAGAGAGAGAGAGAGAGAGAAAGGAATGTTGGTGTTCCACTTGTTTCACATTTTTGTTCAGCTCTAACTCCAGCCCATGGGATGTTTCCACCAACATCAGGATGGATCTTCCTACCTCAGTTAAACCTTTCTGGAAAGAGCCTGATAGTTATGCAAAGAGGTGTGTGCCTTCTTCATTCCAAATCCAGTCAAGATGACAAGGTCCATCATGGAATTCATGAAAATTATGAATGCTTTAAAATGTTGTTTGATTTGATCTCATGCAGGATATTTTCTAATTTAAACTATTGATATCAGTAAAAAAAAAAAAAAAAAAAAAAAAACCCTAAGTAATTGCTCCACATACAGCTTTCTTCTTATCAGGCAACACTTTTGTATATTTCCACAGAATTATTACTTAGGGATTAAGCCTCTAATCGCCAAAGCAATATTGTTCTTAAGAGGTAAAACATATAAGTATATTTTTTACATTTTTATTTACATTATATATAATATTTTAATTCAGTAGTTTGTATTTTACAAACCAACCTGAATTTTCATGATTTTTTTGAAAATATATGTGATACTGACACTGGTATATTAATATTTACTATAGAGTTATAGAGACTTAAGAAAAATAGAAATTAATGGATGAGTCAAAGTGAAGTGTTAGAAAATGTTTAAAATAAATATAAGAAGCCCTAGGAGTGAGAAATGTTTAAAGAATATAATCTTTGAATAAATTAAGGGAGGAACAACTGTCTGAATAGTTTGCTATAATTTTATAGATATATTAAATACGTTTTTATATTTAAATCTTAAAATAAAGAATTATGTAAATTGAATGGTGACTTTTTTATTTCTAGTAAATCTACTTTTAATTGTCTTTCTTACTTGAAGTTACTATGGCTGATAGCTGGAAGCCCCTGAACAAATGCCTAGAGAAACTGTGAAAATACGGTCCAACATAAAGGTTAGCAATCTCATTACTCTTAGCTAAACACAGCATCTTCTTTTTCAGAATATTATACCTTTACCATAGTCCAGTGGTGTTTGGTGTTAATGTTCTTCTTATATCTTTTTTGAGTTTAATAGTATTTTGTTTATTTTCATTTTACATTGTTTTGTTGTTTTAGGTATGAGTATACAGTGGTGGCTTTCAAATATTAATTAAAGTTGCCTCTGATTAAAACCCAGTGCATCATTTCTTTAAGAAAATCTCTATTAGCAACTGCATTTTGTTTTGAAGAGAAGAACATGAAGGCTGGATAGGAATAACTGATGAGAATGGATTTTTTTAAAATCTATTAAGATTTATTTCTGGTTAAAAGATTTTATTGAATATAGTTTGTACTTCCTGAACTATTCTATCCAATATTCAGGTTATCAAAATTTATTCCACTAAGAATTGTCAATCCACTCTTCCTAAAAAGGACAAATAAAAAAATTTAAATGTCCATCTCTGAATTGGGATTGATTTGTGAAAATGAATAGGCATAAATAAGTAAAATAACTTTATTTCTTCATCCACTGAAGGTTGTCTTTATTTTATTCTATTCTAATGCTTGACATGTGAAGAGATTCATTTCATTGAATTTTATTCAAAATGAGTTTGTTATGGGACATTAGTGGATACAAATTGTTAATGTCCTGATGATGAAATAGCTTCTGACTAGGACATTTTAGCAGGAGACACGACACAGTGGAGCAGCCAAAGGTGGGGTCCTGTTTCTTCACTTACAGGCTGCATCAAAATTGTCATAGGATTAAAAAAGGGGGAATGGGGGTCAGCTGCAATGGTGGCTGTCAGTGTATCATCCTGGCAAGTACAAATTCTTGGTGACACACAGGTGGAAAAGAAACTTGGAGATGGTTTACCATCAATTCTTGAACTTCAAATTAGTGGACAGTGGTTCTGGCTAGTTAGCAACTAGTTCTCTTCCTTCAGGAACCCCAGGGACTGACAGGCCAATATCATCTATTATTTTTAATTGGAGAGAAAGTGAGACTGAGCATTGTGATGGGAGGATGCTTGCTAGCAAAGTGGACTTTCCTTTTGTATTCAGTTCCTTTTACACACAGGCAGGAAGAGGCAAGAGGAGAACCACCTAAATGTCAGAGAGAGTGAAGCAAAAGATAGCTTCTCAGCAAATGTAATTAGGGGCGCCTTTCTCCACCCTGTACTAGAAGGAGAAGGCTCATTCTGGGTGACATAGTCCTTTGTTCTGTTTTTTAAGAGTCACAGACTATAGTTTGCTTTCAGAAAGCAGCTTGGCCCTCTGTGATTAAATATTTATCACAGCAAGAAGCTAGCATTGGGACTAAGTGCTTCCAATTAGCCTCTACATAAGGTTATAACTGACTATTGACAAGTATAAGTATTTTAATAGGGAGGCCCATATTGGAGCATTGAGAGGCTGTTTTATAATTTCTCCAGTGAGCCCATTATAAAGATTCTTGTGTGGGTGTAGACTCACATTTGTTAATTAGCCTTCTACACTATTAACCAGAGGAAGCCACTCTGGTGAAGCCATCTCTCAGTGTCAATTAAAATACAAATTGTTTGGACTCTGTTCATTTCCAAACAGATTGAAGAAACCACCAGGTATGAGAATAGTGAATGTCAAGGCTGAAATATTTATGCTAGTTGTTCACCAAGAAGAAAATTTGGCTCAGTTTCTAAGCAATGATAAACTTTGTGAGGACTGGAACATAGTCTCTCTGGGTTATCCAATAGTTAGAGTCTAGACAAACCACTTTTATTTGCAGGGACACTAGCAACACTATACTTATAGCAGTCAAATGAAAGGTGATACTTTCAGGAGAAAGTCATCCCATTTTTATATTTTTCAAGGATATAAAAATAGTATAAATATGACAAAATTGTGAGATTTTGAACCAAGAACCAAATCAGTATTATAACCATCTAGAAACAGATACTTATTTTGGGATTATAATGTAATTACATTATAATATAATTACATTCTTCCTCTTCTTTCCTCTCTCCAGAGCCTCCTATATACCTTCCACAGCTCCCCTTTAAATTATGACTTCTCTTTTTCACTAAAAATGCATTATTGCATGGATATATGTATGTATACAAACATGTATATGTAAATATATATACATATATATACTAAATGTGAACTGTTTAGTCTATATAATATTTACTTGTATGTTTTAAGGGCTGACCATTTGGTACTAGACAAAAAATTGGTGTGATTTTCCCTGAGGAGGAAGACCTCTCCCACTCCCAGCTATTCCCAGCTTCCTACATTTCTTTACATAGGGTTGAGGCCTTGTGGATTTTTACCATTCCAGTTTTGCATGTTCATTGGTGTCCTTCTTGTTCACCTCACATTGTAGCAGTCATTTTGGTGAGACTTTATGAATGTAGCATCTTGTGTTACTAGGAGACAAGCTCACAGAAAATTCCTGGATCCTCTGGCTCCTATGATCTTTCTTCCCCCTCCTTAGCAATGCTCCCTGAGTCTTGGACATGGACTGTTTGATAGATGTATCCATTGGGATGGGCTCCACAACTCTGCATTTCAATTGCTGGTTGTTTTCTGTAATAGTAAGAGATATCACTACAGTGACCCTGAATAGTAAAGTTTGGGTGCAATTGGGTTTATGTGATATAAATTCAATAAAATATTATATTTTTAGAGAGAAATGCAGGTGTTTCCCAACTCACATGTCAAAAAATTGTGGATTAAAATTACAAAACAGTTGATTACTGCATATGTTGTTCTGTTTGTTATTTCTGGTGGTTTGAAAGTGTTTGAACACATGATCCCCAGTAGGTGGCACTACTTTGGTCCATTGTGGAAACTTTGGAAAGTGGGGCCTAGTTGGTATGAATAGGCCACAAGGGGGTTGGGATTTGAAGGCTATATTGGCCTTTGGGTCTAGTGTAGTTCTCTGCTTCTTGATCTACAAGTTGTGGGGACCATGACCTCATGCTCTAAGAACAATATACCTAGTCACCTTAGTAATCAGTCTTTCTGGCTTTGGACGGTATCGTCTGAAACTATGAGCCAAAGTAAATCTTTACTTCCTGGAGTTGCTTCTTGCAGCTAATTGGTCATAATAATGAGGAATGAAACTAATACACCATCTGCAGAACAGTCCCCTGCAGTAACATGAACAAATAGTAATGCCATAACTTTGCTTGGGTCTCAAATGAAGTGCTGAATTCTCTTCCATTCTCTCTGAACATGTTTGCTTCCTGAAATTCCTAGTTTATCATGGTCACTGTTCTGTGACAGTAGCTAGTATAAATAATCTGTTCTTTAGTTGACAGAATGCTGGTCTGCACATCAGCTTCTATGGATGCAATGACTATAGCACTAGATAATCTCATAATCCTTACTCAGAATTCTGAGTCCTCTATGGTTTGTTTATTGTGGTATTTTCACTACTGACACCTGAAATTCTTACTTGAAACAGGACAAAACAGAACAAAAAATAAAACCCAATTTTCATATTTTTGAAATGCCCTGATATTTCAAAAAAGTGTATCTGTGTCATTACCCTCTCTGTCTTACTTGCAATTCCATTACACTATAAGTGTCACCTATTCTGAAAATATAAGGCTCAGGATACTTAGCATAAAATGGACTAGAAATTTAACATATAAGGTTGTTATTGACTATTTTTTTTTCAGTAATCATCGAATTTCAGGTGTGACTTCCAAGGAGTTGTTGAAATTCCAGTCCTGTGCTATGTTCTCTTTTCTCAGGGATAATTCTTTTAAAAAAAGATTCAAACAAGAAAAGCAAAAAAATGAGACCCAAGGAGAGCTGTTACTTATTGAGTCAAAACCTCATGAAGTTTCTCGTGTTTCTTTTTTATATATATATTTTATAATCTTTTTTAAATTTATTTTTCCATTCAAAAATGTACACTTCCTCCTCTTCTCCCATTCCCCTCCCACTCCCCCACTAACCCTCCTCCCTCCCCCTCCATCCTTAAGAGAGGGCAGGGTACCCTGCCCTGTGGGAAGTCCAAGGCCCTCCCCACTCCATCCTGGCCTAGCAAGGTGTGCATGGTACACTGTCTCAGTGGGTGGACCAACCCCTCACGGTCCTGACTTCCTTGCTCATTTTCTCCCTCCTTCTGCTCTTCAACTGGACCTTGGGAGCTCAGTCCATTGCTCTGATGTGGATGTAGGTCTCTGTCTCTATCTCCATCCATCACCGGATGAAGATTCTATGGTGATATTCAAGATAATCATTAGTGTGATAGTGGGACAAGGCCAGTTCAGGCACCCTCTCCTCTGCTGTCCAAGGACCTAGCTGGGGACATCCTTGTGGACACCTGGGATCCCCTCTAGAGCCAAGTCTCTTGCCAACCCTAAAATGTCTCCCTTAATGTAGATATCTTCTTCCCTGCTCCTATATCCCCCTTCCTCCATCTCCACCCTCCCACTCCCCCAAGCTCTCCCCAATCCTTCTCCCTTCTCCTTTCTCCTCTCCCCTTCCCTCAATCCCACCCGCACTCCTACCTCCACCCCTACCCCAACCCCAGTGCTCCCAACTTTTGCCTGGTGATCTTGTTTGCTTCCAATTTCCAGGAGGATCTATATATGTTTTTCTTTGTGTTCACCTTGCTATTTAGCTTCTCTAGGCTTGTGAACTATAGGCTTAAAGTCCTTTGTTTATGGCTAGAGTCCACTAATGAGTGAGTACATACCATATTCATCTTTTTGGGTCTGGGTTATCTCACTGAGTATAGTGTTTTCTATTTCCATCCATTTGCATGCAAAATTCAAGATGTCATTGCTTTTACTGCTGAGTAGTATTCTAATGTGTATATATTTCTTTATCCATTCTTCCATTGAGGGGCATCTAGGTTGTTTCCAGGTTCTGGCTATTACAAATAATGCTGCTATGAACATAATTGAACAAATGCTTTTGTAGTATGATTGGGCATCTCTTGGGTATATTCCCAAGAGTGGTATTGCTGGATCCTGAGGTAGGTTGATTCCCAATTTCCTGAGAAACCGCCACATTGATTTCCAAAGTGGTTGCACAAGCTTGCATTCCCACCAGCAATGGATGAGTGTTCCCCTTACTCCACATCCTCTCCAGCATGGGCTATCATTGGTGTTTTTGATTTTAGCCATTCTGACAGGTGTAAGATGGTATCTCAAAGTTGTTTTGATTTGCATTTCCCTGATCGCTAAGGAAGTTGAACATGACCTTAAGTATCTTTTGGCGATTTGAACTTCTTCTTTTGAGAATTCTCTGTTCAGATCAGTACCCATTTTTTAATTGGCTTAGGGGCATGTCTGTGGAACGTTTACTTGGTTAGTGATTGATGTGGAAGGGTCATTCCCACTTCAGGCAGTGCCACCCCTGTGTTATGGTCTTGGGTTGGATAAAACAGCAAGCTAAAGAAGCCCTGGAGATCAAGCCAGGAAGTAACTTTCCTTCATGATTTGTTACTGTTCCTGCTTCTAGGTTACTGCCTTGTATTTCTGTCCTGGCTTCTCTTGTCAATAGATTGCATACCTGCCAGTCAAATGACCTCCTTCTTTCACAAGTTGATTTTCACAAGTGTTTGATCACATCAATGAAAATCAAACTAAGACAGAAGATCATCTGTTCAATAGGTGGGCAGAAGGGTCAGTTCAGGAAGGAATGAGTGATGCGTGGGGCATCACTCAGGGCACTGTGATTTGTGATAGAAGGTGATTCCTAACACTCTGCCTTCCTCCTAGTGTGAGTTTCTAGGAAGCTTCCATGAGCACTACTAAGCAAGAGGGTCACGCTGTAAGATTAGACAAAACTTTTCCTTGTTTCAGAGACAGATGTCATTAACCAACAAGATAGAGTTGCCCCACAAGGGTAGTGTCTGATATCAAGATAAAGAGACTCCTTTTCCTGAGTACACAGGTGTCCCTGGTAATATTTAGGTGGCAAGCAAAACAGGAGTGAGTTGTTCATATTCCCAAATGGAAAATTCAGCTTGTATGTATGAAGTACAGTGTGTAATTAGGCTACAATAATTTATTATTAAATGTTAAATTGTTCCCATAAAGTCATAATCAATAACTGTGGCACATGGCTGTACTACCTAATGCTCAACCCCACCAAAGAACTGACTGGTACTCCCTATTGTAATTATTTTGCCTGAGCAGTGGCATTTTATTTGAGATGCAGTTCCACATTCCAAGCCTAGTGCTAACACTTCAAGTTTCAATGTAACTAACATAACCATGAGGGTATTTTTTAATCAATAAACATTACTAGATTGGATAAAATGTTCAATGAAAGTTTCTGTCTTTATGATACAGTCATTTTTCTTCCTTTAATCTTGCAGAAATTCATAACACAAAAAAATAAACAAGAAAAATAAAAATGTCCCCTGATATCAGCCAAAGGGTCAAAATGACTTAGGTGAGTTTGTAACAGAGAAAAACACTTCCTAGTTATGAGGGCTCATCACATTGTGAACTTGCTTGCACTCGTAAAGAGTGCTAAAACTATATGGTCATGAAAAGAGAGTGAATATAGGTACTTTTTAATTGCTGAGACTCATGCAGTAAGTATCCCAATAAGCCTGCATTAGGAAAATGTTTCCATCAGGCAGCAAAGTCACTAAGGAAAGAAGAGGCATAGTCAATGGCTATGGCTATCAATCAAAGGTTAGGTTCTGTGATTCCTAGGAGCACCAATAACACTGAAGTAGAGTTGGCTGTCAAGTAGATGGTGCAGTAGAATAAATGTATTGAACCCAGTCTTGCATAAGTCATACTCCATTTTATTCAGTAAAGCAGTCACCATAGATCAATATTTACACAGATATACATACAAATAAATATGCAGTATTTATAGAACTAATAAATTTACAAAACAGCAAATATTCAGCACCCCCAAATACATATTAGAACACACATGTTACTTTGTACCATTATTCGAAAATGCTAAGTTCTATGAGTCACAAGATGGCCTTGTGGTTGTTTTGTGTACTAACAGACTGTACGTACTGTAAATAGTTCATTTATATAGCTGCTCTCTCATTCTGTGTCTGTACTGTGTGTCTGGAAGTCCTTTATGTCCACTATACCTGAGCAAAATTTTAGCACACTATATCAATGTTTACCTTTATCAACACAGTCAAAGTCACTAGAACCAAAAAATATCTGGAAAAAGGTGATGGAAGTTAAAATGTGGAATGTATTGTGCATGTAGGCATCTTCTGAGTAGGGGGCTCTATAATATGCAATGCAAAACCAGTACAAGTCTGCCCCTCAAGATCAATGTCATGACTGTGATCATCCATCACCTCTAACACCAGCAGGACACAGTCAATGACAATCCATCTCTTTCCTGTTGGGTAATTGATTTTTTAAAAAAAAATATGTGGTTGATCTTTTTTTCATTTTACGAACTGTCACCGAATAATACAGTAGTCTCAAAGGTAGAGGGACAGGGGTTGGTTGCATTAATGAAATCTTAATGACATTAGATATAACCATACTTTCAACCCTGGCTATCCCTGAGAAGAACTAGGAAGGTTTTGCCTTTGGAGTTTTCCTCTCTTTCTGTGTTGGCATTTTAATCCATCATTATAGTTAAACATCATACCTTTAAACACTGTTGAAACTTCCCAGTGGTGTTGATCCTTTTTAATTGATGGTGTGACTGGTGCTAACACTTTCACCTTCATTTCTGTTTGCTTTTGGAGACAATGAGGAGGAACACATATAATTCTCTGCATACAGTTGAATGTTGAACAGAGTTCTGAATATGGAGTATAAGTTTTATGCCATCAGATGGTATAAAAGTCTATTTTGAGTGGACAAATACAAACATTGGAGTATTAAGTGACTCTTTTAATTTTCTTTTCAGCTTCATCTTCCATGCATTTTAAATTATGCTTCAGATAGTTTGGTGGCTCTTGTTTAGTGGTTCTGATTTGGAGGTTGGTGTGGTTAAGACTACTTGCAGTAGAATCTTGCTACACAGCATAGGAACTGCAAATATTGTAGACAGAAATAGGAACATGTTCAATATAATTTGAATTCGTATCAATATAAAAGAATCTATACCAATGCAAATTGCTTATATATAATACCTCAAAAGTATTCGCTCTATTACTCACTATTATTATTAGTGTAAGTAAGCTCACATTAATCTATTATCCCATTCAATTTCCCTTAATTTTTTTTCAAAGAGATCCCTGAGCCTACATAATTTCCACCTCAACCCCCAACCCTATACCAATTATAATCAACCCCTAATTGATGACTCCAACCCTGAGGACAAAGTTTGTTGGGAGAGGGGAACGTCGTCTTCTAGAATTCCTTCCAGCTTTCATGGGGTGATGTTATTTCTATGGGATCCTGTGAAAGTAAAATGATGGTTAAGTTTCAAGATTACTGTCTGGTATAATTGCTAATAGTCTCTGAGTATTCGGTAGGGATTTTTTTTTTTAATGAAGATCCTATTTGGAGTTCTTGCCAGAATGTTTTTAAAAAAAGTGCACCATTTCAGCTAACCAAGTTGGAACCATCTTCCCCAAGCTGGTCTTATAGTCATGTTATTAGCATCATGTTATATCAACCAGGTAGAGTCATTGTGGGGCCCCATCTTCTTCCTGGAAATTCAAAGATTCCTGCAGGAAAATTAATTCATTGTGGAAAACTTAAACATTATTTATATAGACATATAATCAATGAAAGGTACAATAGAGACAAAAATAGGTATGGAGAAAAGTAAAATTGTTTTTAAAAATTCTTTCTTTTTTCTGTCCCATACCACTTGGCTTGTGACATGAGACAGATACTCTTAAATTTTCTTTTAACAACACACTTGGATTTAGAGAAAGACAGAGCCAACTCCAAAGCCAGCTTTGATTTTTAAGTGAGCAATGACTCTTATTTAGTAGGCAGCATATATGTGTGTGTGTGTGTGTGTGTGTATGATTCAGTGATTCTTTTTTTTAGTGATTCAGTGATTCTTATCTTCAGATGACCTGTCCTCATAAGTCATAATTCTCTTTTCTTGGTGATCATATCTGAAGAGTTATCTTTTCCTTTTTAGGCATCTAGATGTCCAGGATCTCTAGACTTTTTGAAGATGAATATTTTCCTGCCCAGCCCACATGAGGGTTCCTTACCACCTTTATGGTTGTCACCTCTGTGGATGACCCATCATTTTTCTTTCTCAAGAGGTCTCTCTGTTTTAAACCCAATCTTTATTTTGATGGTATCCATAGCTTTTC
>PVIU01025877.1:0-22979 GCA_004026605.1 Ondatra zibethicus | reverse complement strand
TTGGGTTCTTTTTAATATTTTATTTGAGTATTCCGTAAAAATAATATCTAACTTTGATTAATATCTTAGTGTGCATCAAAGCTCATGGTGAGCATTTTGTTATTTATCTTCACAAGGGACATATATGTTTGAAAAAAAGTACAGTGTTTTGATGTTATGTTTTTGTTTTAACCATATACAGAAATATCCCTTTACATGGATAAATGAAAGTTTTATGAAGATAATTTTTTATTTAAATAACATTTGGAATTTGACAAACTAGAGATATCCAGCGATTTCTAATCAGGACCTTGAAAGATTAATAAAACTGAAAAAGGCCTTACTCCCTCTCAAAGAATTCTTTTTCTCTTATTATAAGGTGCCTTAGAGCAATATCTAACTTTCCAAAAGCTTGAAATTATAAGCAATATTTTTTAAATTCTTCTCAAGAGGTCAAATTAAGACTGATTCATCACTGTGACCAAGTCCTGCCTTTCATGTTAAAAACACAGCACTATTTATGCATTCTTGGATGCACACTTTGAGTGAGGAGTTAATTAAGCATTTCCCACAAATTAAATGGGACAATGGCGGCTTTTATTCCTGATTTCAAGGTGCTCAGATGACTAGCATTGGGACAGGAAAAATAAAAGCGGTTAAATTAGATCACCGATTTTCTTCAGATGATGTCAAATGATTGGTTCTAAATTTGTAGTTCTTTGTGCACAATTACTTGAATGAGAATTCAAGTATCCAAATCCTGAGAACAATCACTTTCTTATTTCATAGCTAAAAACAAGAGAACAGAAGCCCTTGGATGGCAGAGGGATAATAGGAATTCTTCGGCCATTGCTTCATCAGCATGATTCCGTCTTGGAGCTCACTGCCAGTCAGTCGTGCCTTTCATTTTAGTTGCAGTTTTAAAGAGGATCCCTTTCTGTGACTGTCATTTCCTTTCGAAATGGTTTATTATATCCTTAGGAATATAGGTTGCTTTTTATAACATCAAATCTCTGGGGAACTGGCAGAATGAATCGCTCCCTAACATAAAAGTGCCAACTTCCCTATTTGCAGATTTCTCAGTTAGAGAGTTGAGAACCTACTATACATGCTCACCGAACACTTGAAGTTCATCGGACTTGCTCGGTGCTGGTGAGTGACTTGGTGAAGCCTTAATATGATCCATAAAAAGTATCCCAAATGGCATAACATAAGCAAAAACAAAAAGAAAAAGAAAACGCCTGTGTCAGAAATTACCAGAATCCTGATTACTATGAAAAACGTTCATGGGAGTCTTTCTTGAATAAGGTTTTAAAACAGTTATATATTTAGGAATATGTGTGTTTATATAAACATATATGTATATGAAATGACAATTAGAGAAATAGAAGTCATAGGGTGTAGGTACATGGGGAGTTTTGGAGAGAGAAAGGGGGAGAAAGGATGTAGTAGGTTTTAATTACAAAATAAATAAGAGAACAGAGAGGGAAGAGAGAGAGAAAGGGAAAGGGAGGGAGAGAGAGAGAAAGAAGAAAGGGGAAGAGCTATAAAGCACAGGAAAAAAAGATTCCTTTAGAGGTGAATAAACACCCAAGAGAGGAATTGATTCTGCTATGTGCTGGTTGATTAGAGTTGGTATTTTTGTTTTTTAAATATACTTTCACTTTTTATTATTTAAGGAATGGTGACATAAAAAAGAATGCACATGTTTATTGTAAATGAGTGTCTCCACTTGCATTCATTTACCTGCAACTGTCATAATGTATTTCTTCTTTGTGGCTGAAAAACAAAAACTCCACTGTGTATTCATAACATATTTTCCTCACCCAGTCCTCTATCGAGCAGCACCTAGATTGGCTTCGTCTCTTAGCTGTTATGACTAACTATGCAATAAACATTGATACACAAATATCTTTGAAGGATTTGGACTCAGAATGCTTCGAGTAAACAGACAGCTATGATAGAGCTGGGTCATATGACAGATCTATTCCAGGTTTTGGAGGAACTGTCTTTATGAGTTCTATAGTGGCTAGACGAGATAACATTGCCACCAGCAGTGTATACGGGCTCCATTTTGTCTACATCCTCACTAATATTTGTTATTTTTTATGTTTTTAAATTAGATTAAATAATTTACATATTTATCTTGTATAGTGTAGCCTTTCAATATGTACAAATAGTAATGAACAATTTAGAGTGTTTGTCCTATCTATATCTCAAACATATATATTTTAATTACTTGGATTACCTATGAATTAGTGGAACCAAAGGGCATACGATAGTTCTTTTTCTGGTTTTGGGAGGAACCACTATCTTCATACCCACTAAACAACAACTCCTCAATTTCTGCTCCTTTGTTTCCTGATCATGCCATTCCAACTTCTGGTTCTCAGTATGTTTTAGCAGCTTCCTGTAATGGAATCACAGTCTTCATCATTCTGTGACTTGTTTACACCACTAAGTGCAATGTCCAATAGGTTCATCAACGATGTTGCATGAGGCAGAATATCCCTTTTATGGCCAAATAATACTTCATTGCTGAGTATGCTGTGTCTTCCTTATTCTTTTTCAATCGATGAACATTTAAATAGTTTTTGTGTCTTGGATATTATGGAAAATGCTTAAATGAACATAACAAGCAGATATTTTTTCAAGATACTGACTTCAGTTATGTATACACACGTGCACGCGTGCACACAAACATACACACACACACACACACACACATTGAATCAAATTATATCCATGTTAATTTTCTAAATTTCCGTTCTGTTAAACTGATGAATTGGCTCAGGAAGGAGGCTTCTCCATCAAATCTGCTTCTTGAATTTGATCTCCAGAACCTACTTAGTGAAAGAAGAGATTTGACTACTGCAAACTGTCTTCTGACTTCCACATGGGCACAAATACATAAACACACACACACACACACACTAAATAGATAAATAAATAAATAAACATACATTCATAATTTTAAAAAGCAAAACAAAAACAGAAAAAGTTCTTCTATGAAAGTCATTTTATTACATAGTTGAAGAGTCCTTTTTAAAAATATAAAATTTTGTTCCCCTTCAAATTCAAATGAAATTTGAAGGAATCTGTTTTATGATATGTAATAGAATAACTACAATTATACTTTTTGTAGAAGCATTATACCTTTATCTTCAAAGTAGGTCATTTTAAACCAGGAAAAAACAGAAAGTAGTCTGATTTCTCTAAGATTGACAGATAAAGGTCTTACTAAAATATTGACTGGGGATATATAACATAAATACTTAAGTAAAAATAATATCATAAACATTTTTTCCTTTTTTTACCTAAGAAATAGATAGAGACATACAAGAAAATGTAAAATGAATGGATAAAATAGCCTTGAACCCAGTGGAACAGGAGACCACTTTCTGAAAAAAAACACCAGTAGCATGGTCAGTGAATCAACAATTAATACATGGGAGTTCCTAAAACTGAAATCTTCTGTAAGGTGTAGGACACCATCAATAGGACAAAGTGGGAGCCAACAAAATGGAAAAAGATTTTTATCAACTCCACATCTGATAAAGGGCTAATATACAAAATATATAAAGAACTCAAGAAACTAGATATCAAAAAACCCCAAATAATCCAATTTGAAAAAAAATTGAGTACACATCTAAATAGAGAATTCTCAATAGAAGAACCTCAAATGACTGAGAAAATCTTAAGAAAATGTTCAGTATCTTTAGCCATCAGGAAAATGCAAATCAAAACTACTTTGGGATTCCATATTACACTGTCAAAATGTCTAATATAGTAAGACAATTGACAGCTTATGCTGGCAAGGATGTGGAACAAGGAGAATGATCTGCCATTGTTGGTGGGAGTACCAACTTGTGCCGCCACTATGGAAATCAATATGAAGGGTTTGCAGAAAATTGAGAATTGATCTATCTCAGGACCCAGCTGTACCACTCTTGGGCACATACCTAAAAAACACCTTTTCCTACCACAAGGACACTTTTTTATTGGTTAAATAAAGAGACTGCCTTGGCCTTTTGATAGGGCAGCCCTTAGGCGGGCGTAATAGACAGAACAGAATGCTGAAGAGAAAGGAAGTGTGGCAGACACCATGCTCCTCCAGCCCAAGGTGGATGCAGGTTAGACCCATGCCAATAAGCCACAGTCAAGTGGCGATACACATTAATGGAAATGGGTTAATCAAGATGTGAGAGTTAGCCAATAAGAGGCTAAAACTAATGGGCCAGGCAGTCATTTAATTAATACAGTTTTCCGTGTAATTTTTCGGGTATAAGCTAGCAGGGACGTCGTGCAACAGCTTTGTTCATATCATCTATCCAGAAACTGAAAACCATCTAGATGTCTCTGAACACTGACAGCAGTGCTCCATTGCTGGTGTCAACATCGATGCAGCTCGTTGAAGGTAGAGAGTTTGAGCTGGTGGCTGTATGGAGTCCTCACCCCCACGTTCTACTCTCTTTAGCATGGGAAGGTACTCTCGAGGCTATGCGAAGAGAAATCTGGACAGCAACCCAGCTATAAGACCATCAACCTACCATCTGGCCTGACTGTAAGACATGCTAGAGCAATGGTGGCGCAGAACTTTTGGGAGTGGCCAACAAATATCTGCTTTAACTTGAGGCTTATGCCAGGAGAAGGAGCGCATGCCTGGTAGTGCTTGGATGACCAGGATTCAGAGACTGGATAGCCCAGAGACCTAGGGTAAAACCAAACACGACGACCAAAAAAAAATCTATGAAATGATTCCTAGTGATATTCTGTCATACTCATAGATTGTGCCTACAGTGCCTAACCCAGTCTTCATCAGAGAGGCTTCCTCAAGCACCAGATGGGAGCTAGTGCAGAGACCCACGGTCAAACACTATACAGAGAGTCTAAATTGGAGGTCTCCATTGGTTCCCCTAGGAGATCAAGAAGCCACATAGAAGAGGGGGAGGAAAGAAAGTAGGAGTCAGAGGTGATGGAGGAGAGCAGGAGAATGCGGTCCACCCAGCCTACTAAGGAGGGCTTACATGGGCTCACAGAGACTAAAGCAGCAAGCACAGTAAGCACATTGCCTGTATTAGTCTGCACCAGGTCCTCTGTGTATAGGTTATGGCTTGGTGGGTTTTTTTTCTTTTCTCTCTCTTTCCTTCTCTCTCTCTCTCTCTCTCTCTCTCTCTCTCTCTCTCTCTCTCTCTCTCTCTCTTTTCTTTCTTTCTTTTGAGACAGGGTTTCTCTGTAGGTTTAGGGCCTGTCCTGGAATTAGCTCTTGTAGACCAGGCTGGCCTTGAGCTCACAGAGATCCACCTGCCTCTGCCTCCCAAGTGCTGGGATTAAAGGCTTTTGCCATCACCGCCCCGGTGTTTTTGTGGAACTACTACTAGTGGGAGAGGCTGAGTCTCTTGACTTTTTTTTTAACCTGTTCTTGGTACTCTTTTCCTCCTACTGGAGAGCCTTGTTCAACATGAATATGAAGGCTTTTGTGTTGTTTTATTGTATCCGGTTGCTGTTTCTTGAAGGCCTGTTTTTTTCTGAAGTGGAAACAGAAGGGGAGTGGATCTAGAGAAGAAGGGGAATTGGGAAAAACTGGGAGAAGTGGAGGAAGGGAAAATTGTGCTCTTGATGTAATTATGAGAGAAGAATATTTTCAATAAAAATGAATAAAATAAAATGAATAGATAGAGTAGGAGCCATATTTTAGGATTTTCCAAAATCCAATCATTTATAATTAAGTTGTCATTGTACATATTAAAACATCACCATTTTGAAATTTAGTATATAAAACTTTTTTATCTATTCAGTTTATTTTTGCTAAAACTGGTAATATAGTAGATAGTGTCACAGGCAGTTTGATATACTATGAAAAGGGGGTAAAACCTAAACATTATGTTGTAAACTTCCCCGTTTCATTATCAAAAAGCTTAATAAGCTTAATAAGTTTAATATGATCCATGAGGAAAACTCTACTATTAATTATAAGCAAATAATACAAACTATTTGCACAGAAATATAGATTATCATACACAAAATATAGAAACACACACAAAAGAATGAAGTTTTGAGTTATTTAGCAATCAGTATACACTGATGAAAACTGCGGTAGGGTAGAATGTAAAATAAATCATTATAGCTGAATAAATGATATTCTAAGAAATGTTTCAAGACTAATGTTTTATGCATTCTAACTTGAATAAAAACTATGTAGTCTTTAATCACTTAATAACACTGAGTAATATGTGAGGCAGAGAAAAATAAATTTCTGAAACCAGTATATGTTGGGGCTGTACTGTGTGTGCTCAGTGTATGAGCACTTGGCCAGCATCTCTGCCTGGCACACTGGGGTTCTATCCAGTGCTGAAATACCAGTATTTCCAACCCCTCCCTTCATCAACTTAAAATTTTTTTAACAAAATACTGAATATTTAAAATCCATTTCCTTTAGAATTGTCTTTGATTAAAATTACATTATGATGGGAACAGCACAAACCTTTGGAATTATTCAAAAAACAGCACGTCTCTGTCTTTAAAAGCATAACTTTTCCCAACATTCCCTCCAGCCTATATTTGGCACAAGTAAACCTGGATTCGTAAATAAAGCTGGTGGCTCCCAGATAAAGAATGAAGGATTATTTTACCCCAATTGCTTCATAAGCCTCGGAAAGAAGATAACAGACAAATTACAAAACAAGCCAGGGATCTGGGATGAAATCATAGCGGTGTTCTCTGCTATTTCCCCTGTCCACAAGCAGGAGCAACTCAAACTTTGTCTTTCTTTTCCTCGCTTTTAAAATGGAAAGTCTCAGCTATGCATTAAAATGGAGCACACACGTGATAAACTCAGGAGCTTCCTACTCAGAAATCTGCATCTCCTGTTTTGCCATATCATTGAACAGATCAGGAGCAGTTTGCCATATCATTGCACAGATCAGGGGCGTTTTTGCAGTCTTGTTCTTAAGTATTTTAGCCATATCATGGGATCAAAAACTCGTTTTGGAATATGGATATCGATGATCATTAAACGTCAAATTTTGAAATCAGTTCTCAAAGTAATCAAATTTTGGCCAATGCTCATTTATATTAGAACAGCTTATTTTCAAAGTAGTCACACTGTTCAAGTTAAGATCCAAATAAAGCTCATGCAGCTGTAATTCTTTCAAGTAATTTTGATGTATAATTAATTATTTTGCCTCCTTTTTGATTTTTTTCTAATTATTATATTGAAAGCCACTCTCATGTTTTCCTTTAGACTTCCATGCAATATGAAGAAAGGCTGGTTATTTCACTGTGATATCTTTTAAGATATCTTTTATCTCTTAATTCTATCTGTCTTCCTGAGTGTTACTGGGGACTTTTCCTCCTCAGGCTTCTTTGCAGGAATAAATCTTAAGCATTACTATTAACTGTGTGGTTTTACTTCTGTCAGATGAACTTCCTAGTGAGAATCGTTTTTTCTATCAGGACACATATGGCACTGGGTTGCCTTGTGGCATCAGCCTATGTTTAGTACATCATCACAGCATGCAAAATGATTGATCATGTTATTATAATTATTATTCTTTTTAACTTATTATCTGGGGTATTGTTTTTATAAGAAATGGTTTCCTCATATCATTATTTTATAATCATAGAAACAGATAGGACTTCATATGCTTTTTTATATGAATTTTCAAAATAATGAGTTGATTTCCCAGTACTCTTCAGTGTTGATCATGGAAGGGTAAAGTTGAGGAATGTATTTAAGGATAGCTTTTATGCATTGCATATTGTGTATTTGCTGTTGTAGAAACCGTTGTTTAATTTTTAGCAACTGAAACTTTTTGTTACAAATCTATTAGTCTTTGCTCTCTTTTCATTTTACAGTATTCTAGGCTTAGCATACATGTTCACTTCCCCAGATGGGAATCTGCTATTTTTCTAAATATCCATGGTTTCTTTTATTAAGAATAATAAATAGCTAGCAACCATAGGCAACAAGGTAGATCACTTCTGAGGCTTTTTAGTAGACTGCTGGAGGAGATGACTGTTTTCTTCATTTTTTTAAAGATGAAAAATAGCATGAGTTTTTACAAACTGACGTTTTTATCTTTTATCAGTGACTCTTTTTCATAAAAGAGTCCCCGCTAATATCTTTGGCACTGCATAAATCTAAATGAGGATAAGGAAAACTTATATAAAACATAGACAAGTCAAACATCAAATATTTCCTGAATTGTGTGTGTGTGTATGTGTGTGTGTGTGCGTGTGCGTGTGCGTGTGTGTGGGGGGGTGTGTACTATATGTAGTATACCTACACATCTGTAACCATTGGATCAAGTATGCTTAGATGTATTTAGAAGTGTTAGGATTCAATTTAGATTTTCTTTCTCTCTTCCAGGGTTAAAAAAAAAAGACACACACATAATCGTGTCCTAGATTTTCATCATTAAAACATCAAAATAAAAAGTTGCCACCCACAGATTTCCCAAGAGGCAAAGCTGTTTCCATGAAATTCTATATTCTAGTCTAAGTGTTTGGGATCAGAGAAAAAGCCCAGTTGAAGTAGGTGAAGCTAGGCATGGTGACTGGTCTATTCTGTGTTTCTGATCACAGCTTTCAACTATGTCATTGATTTTGATAGACAATCACCTTATACATGCTAGATCCATTTATTCTCCCTCTCCCCAAAACATTTTCCTTTCTCCTTGCCTTCTCAACACCTCCTCCAGTGTTCTCCTAGTGAATGACCATTTTTGTTCTCCACCCCACTTAGAAAACCGAATCATCAGGAGAGAGGACTTAGAAGCCTCCCACCCTGCACCTACCCAGCCACAAGCAACTTCACCCACATGCCACCTTCTCCCTGCTGTTGTCATGATTCCTGTAAATAGAATTCCTTCATCTTGCCCACTCAAGGGAATGGCTCCAGCCAGTCACCCTCTTTCCTATACCAGTAATTATTGCTCCACTGACAGGACTAAAAGGAAGATCCTATTTCTTCTTACTTAAAAACAAACATCATCTTTTACTTAAGAAGCATACCTAGCTGCAAAGCAAGCCTTCCCGTTTGTAGCAAAATTCCATTAAATGTCTATTCTATATTTTATTCTCAAATTCCTCCAGTATGTCTTGCCCCTCCACCATGACTCAAGCTGAGATTTCCATGGCTTAATCAACTCAGATGAAACTCCTGTTCTCCTCTTCAGTGAACTGCTTGAGGCAAATCTTCAAACAACATTGGTTGTTCTCTAACTTTACCTCATATTTTTTCCTTATTCTTCTTGGTCTGCTAGTTTTTAATCTTACATTCTTACATAGCTGAGGATGTGAGTTCATACACAGACCACTCAACTTCAAATGCACTTAAAATTTGTCCCAGTTTTGTCCCAATTTGAACTCATGACTTTGTGCTATCTCAGAGCTGTGCAACATTCAAAATCATTTGTGTGCTGAATATATTCAAATGTTTATCTCTAATATGAACGCTTTCACCTATACCAAAGTTTATGTATACAGGTGTGCATGTCTAAAACTGGCTTCGTGGCTTCGTTATATACTCACATCCATCTATAACACATTAAGCCTTCTCTGTCTCAATTCACTCTTATATTGGTCTAGGACAGAACACCTTGGTGTTATAATACCCACACTCAAATTCATTTGCCAGCATTTGCTTGCTTCATCTGTATTTTTCATTTAGCAAATTATTTTAAATCATTAATTATACTAAGTCTCCATCTTTTATGAGTATGGTTGTTTCCTGAACTTCATTTTCAGGTAGTTTATTATTTCTTTAATGAAACATTAGTTATTTCCTAAAATTCAGACTTTGTGCTTTGCGTCCTTTATGTCCTTTTTGTATTTGTGCACATGTGTGTGTGTTTCTGTACATGTGAGTGTAAATGTGTTTGCAAACAAATACAACTTAAACTCTTCCTTTCAAATTTGGTGTACTTCTTTCATCCAATTTCTCTGACAATGATTCTTCAAGTGCTGTGCTAAATGGAAGCAGCTAGAGTGAGCATCAGTTTCTTGTGATCTGAGTGAAAAAAAATTTTTTTTTAATTTAATGACATATTTATTTTATTATTAAACTAAAGAAGTTAGAACTTTACAAAACATATTAAATTGTTTTTCATGTCTGAAAATAACCATTACTTTCAAGAGGGCAACTGTTCAAAAATTAATTTAAAATTATCACATGCTACATTTGACAACAAAATGTTACATTGCCCTATTAAAATTTGCCACAAGACTTTCCAGCATATAATAATGCAGAAATTCAACCTTTCGTGTATTAAATTTGACACTAATTTTGACACATTCTCAAATACACAACTACACAAATGTCTATGTATTTAAAACCCCATGTAGTCTAGTGTATGTCATTACTTTCATCTAAATTAAATTGACATACATTCTCACTTTCTTAGAGTGAAAAAAATTTTGACTTTTCATTATTGACTACAATGCTGAAACTGGTTTTATTTATACATTTATTGTGTTGAGGTACATTTTTATACCCAGTTTCAGTTTTACTGTTTATTTCATAAATTGACTGTGAATTTATTCCTGATTCACAAATATCTCTTTAAACAGCAGACATTTCTTATTTCAGAAGGTGTGGCGTTGAGGAGTAAAGAAGATCTCTGGTGACTTGAGTTCACAGTCTCTCATTAGGCTATGGTCAAGCTGCCATCTGTCTCTGTGGACTATCCTGAACGTTCACCTGGAGAAGAGTCTGATTTCAGACTCACTGGGTTGTAGCAAGCCTCAGCTGCTTGAAGCTGTTGAACAGGAACCCTCAGACCTCTGACTGTTGATCAACAACTCCATTACTGCCTCACATTTGAGTCTATCATCATGGAAGCACAAAGAATCTAAGTTGTAAAAAAGGGTGTAGTCATCCTAAGGCAAAGTTCAGTCTTTCTGTAACCCACATTCATATACACCGCCACCACCAGGTTGAGAACCAGATATGGATGGATGTAGCTTCAGTTGCATACAAATACAAATATCTTTCTCAGATATATATGACCTTCTTCATCAAGGGAAATATCAGCTGATGATGTGATGGTTTGTGTCTGGTCTTACTGTATCTTGTTGTGCCATATCTGGTTTCTGTCCCTGTTAGGCCTGCTCTTTGCCGGGGGAAATAGAGGGAGAGTGGATCTCGGGGAGAGGGGAGGTGGGAGGAATCTGAAGGAGTGGATGGAGGGAAAGCTGTAGTCAGGGGGTGTTGTATAGAAGAAGTATAAATTAAAAATTTAAAAATTAAGCTATAAATATAATTTCTGAGTAAGAACTAAAAATGACCAAAAATTCCTAGCTTTTCAGATGTTATTTTTTTATTTTTGTCATAAGACAACAAAATTATTACTTATGATTAGTTTTTAACCTTTTAAGATTAAATGAATTGGAGCTGGAGAGATGGTTCAGTGGTTAAGAACATTTGTTGCTCTTGTAAAGAACGCTGGCTTGGTTCCCAAAGCCTACATGGTGGTTCACAACTCACTGTAGACTCGATTGTAGGAGTTAAAACACCATCTTCTGAACTCGATGATACACATAATACATGCAAGCAAACTCTCACACACATTAAATAAACTAAATATGTCTTTTCAAAGCAGAATTCATTATAGTTTTAGCTAAATTACAGAATCTCATATTGCTCATTCCCAGAAACTGTGATTGCCAACATGTGATCTGGAATGTCCAGGTTTCCCTGAGAGCAAATCTAGAGAATTTTCTAAATGTTCTCAGATATACAATTCCATTCACAAGAATATCAAGAATCCATTTCCCTCGTTACCCTTTCTTTCACACCATTAGAACACATTTCCTGAAGGCATGACGGCAGTGACAATACAAAAGTATACTTGGGGATCCATCTAATTTCTATCAGCAATGGAGAAATGCACAGAAATTCCAGCTAACACCCAATGCCATACAGTTTTTGTTTTGAAAAGTATGATTTGTCTTCATAGAAATCTTCTTTACATTAGCAAGTAACAAGACCACCACAGTTGGTTTCAAATAGTTAATGACTATAAACATTTTTAAATGTATTTTAATTTATATCATGGTAAATATCAATAACTTTAACCCACACAGATATATTTTTAGAGTCTTCAGTGGATTTTCAGAATACAGGAGTTCAGAAACCAATACCTGAGGATTGTCGTTTAAGGACAATAATGTGTTTTTCAGATGTTTAAAATGAGCTCTGAAGGGCATATATTCTACTTTCACAGGTCTATGGTTTCTGTGTAGCAAAACTGGGACAATAGTGTAGGCAGGTATTCTGGTTGGTGTTCTGGTTGGTCCAGCCTCTAGGATTCATGAAAGTAGTTGCAGATTCTTTTTTTTTCCCACATTTAATTTTTTATTATTGCATTATAAATAGTACCATTCAAAATTTCCACCTCCTCCGCTCCTCCCATTTCCCTCCCGCTTCCCCACTCCCCCTTCCCTTTTCCCCTCCAGTCCTAAGAGAGGGCAGGTTACCCTGCCCTGTGGGAAGCCCAAGGCCCTCTCATCTCCATCCAGGTTGCAGATTCTTAAAGCAACGCTCAGATACGGCTGTGAATGCTATCCTGGAAGGCAACATATATGCCATACATCTCCAAGCAGGGAAGAGAGCTTACTTTTAGTTATAGATAGAATTAGTTGTTCGTTCTTTGTTTCTGCTACTTAAAAGCTAGCCTAAAACTCAGTGGATTAAAACAAAAGCAATCTTCGTTATTCTTTGAAAGACTACAAATTAGCTGGGAGGTTCTGTCGAGTTAAGCCAAGTTCGCCTCGTTTTAGCTGTGGCCAAGCATGCTATTGTTCTGGTGACTTGCTGTCTGACTCCAGGATAAAGGAAAGTGTGTCTCGTCCCCCATGTTATCCAGCAGGCTGTTCAAGGCCTGTTTCCATGGTGGCAACCGGAAACCCAAAGAGTAATCACAACTACAAAGTTTCCTGAGGCCCAAGCTGGGACTGTGTCAGCAATACTGCTCATTAAAACATATGACAGCTCAGATTCGGGGTTCAGAGAAATAGTCTACCTCTTAATGGCAGGAGCTTTGAATTCACATTGCAAAAAGGAGTGGCTACAATGAGAATAGTTAAATATGAATGTCCTCAGTTGACCCTGTATTCCAGTATAGAGAAGCCAAACTGCGCTCTAAAATACAAAGATGGAGCCCTATAGAGTGTCTCAATATTTCAGATATATTGTTTTGTACCACAATGTGTGATGGTAATTATATCGACCAAGGGATTCTTTACCAATATTAGACAGGATTGAGTTCAATTCCCATTTCTGACACGAGGACGAGTAATTTAGCCTCTTTAAATCACAGGTTCTTCATCTATAAAATAAGGAAAAGAACTTTTGTTTCAGAGGCTTTCTTAAGGACCGAGTAAGACAATGCTTAGGAAGCACTGGGCTTCATGGAAAAAAAAATGCTTTAATCACATAAGACAGTGGCTGTTATATAAAGCCCTGGGTCTAACTCATTTCAGGGAATTCTTCCCAACTCCGCAGACAAAAGAGCAATACCATATTTAACTGCACATGTCTGTCAACAAGAGTGACATATAAACCATCAGTTCTAAGTCCTCCCTTCTGTTATGTACATAAACCCTCTTACAGAACGTAAATCTGGTCTGTCTCAATAAATGTTTACTAAATGTCTGATATTTGTCATCTTTCATTTCATCTCGTGAATGTGAGGACTATATGCTCTAAGTAAGATCTCCCAGTTGAGTAAAGGGGGTAGAGTCTGTGCCAGATAACGTATATTAAATATATTGAATACCCTTAAATTAATATGCAAGTGCCAACAGGGGCTCATACACAACCTGTAGGAGGAGCATTGTTAGTCAAGTTCTACCCTAATGTAGCACAGACCAAACATCCCTCAGTAGAAGTTTCCTGCCAACCACCATTTGTATAAGGGGTCCTCATCTCACCTTGTTTCCCAGTAAGGATATGCAAAAGAGTGGCTTAATATGGAAAGATCCATATCAGAGCCTTTACTTCCTTTGTCACCTTTTATTAGGAAGCAGATGGGTTGATGTCACAGTTGACGGCCTTTTATTGCGCAGCTGTGCGAATCTCCTTGGCCATTCGATTGGCCTTGTTAATTTAACCATCTTCCATTATCACTGTTGAGTTAGCATGCTCTTATATGTGACTATCTCCACCTTTGACAAGGGAGCATTATTGTATTTGAACTGCAGGTATTGGATCCCTCTGGACACTTGTGTGGCAGATTGGTTCCCAAATCTATCAACCCAGAGGAAATCATTACTAGAGTTCTGAGGTCCTTCAAAAGAAACTTTGGCTCACTCTAGGAATGACAATACCTATTAAAAAAAAAAACCAGAGCATCTGGAAGTTTGATTAAACCCAGGGACATTGGCTACAGCTTGATAAATTGCTTCTTTGGACTGGTACTAGAAGCCTTGGCATTCTTTTAATGACTTTGAGCTTGAGGGATGGGTCTTGCACATCTCAAGCCACTTATGATGCTCAGACTTGTGCTTCTACTGCTCAGCAAATGGCTTCTGGGCTTTACTATGCTTACAGAGGGGATCTGGTGAGTCACAGGTGGAGGGGTTAGTACCACATTGACAATTCAGTTCGCCCAAGTAGGACAAGCACTGGCTCGAGTTAAGACCTGCACAAAAGAGAAAGAAAGCTACAGAGCCAGCCATGCCTCTTGATAATCTTGTCACTAAGACTGGCACATCCACAAATCCTCTAATACAGACTTGGCCATGGGAAGTATAATGGCAGACACTCAACTAGAGTGCTTTAAAAGGAAGCTGCAGGGATGGGAAGAGACAAGAATCTCAACTGAAGTAAAATGAATGAACGTTCCAGGGAAAAGAGGGACATTGCAATGGGCCCTTCAAGAGTGCTGACACCAGGATACTAGATGTGAAGGGAGAAATACTTCAAATAATTAAGGTAACTTTGAAGCAGAACTTGAAGGTAAAAGAGTCCCTTATAATTCACAAAGAGAATAGGCCAATGGTGAGGGATTTGCAAGAGGCAGAATGCTAATATAAGATGAGATAACAGGTAGAAGCCACGAAATGTCAGTTCTCAACACGTGACTGATGGGTTTTCATTCAGTTTTGGACCACATGGAAAGATGGCCCAAATATTTTCTCTATTTTTGCCTTTCATATTATTTTGTTAAAATGCCATCAAACTGGGCGAGAGCTGTCCATGCCTTTAATTCTAGCATTTAGGGTGCAGAGGCAGGCAGATCTCCGTGAGTTCAAGGTCACCCTGGTCAACAATGTGAGTTCTAGGACAGCCAGGGCTACATAAAGGACCTGGTCTTGCAAAACAATAAAAGCACCGTCAACTTGTCTTTGTCAAATATTTTTCCTTACTATTCTTTTACATTTTGTCTTCATTTGTTCTGTTTATGTTATATTTAAAACAAAGTGTCATTATGTAGCCCAGGCTAGCTTCCAACACAGAATCTTGAGAGTTGACCTCTAAAGTGCTGAGATTACATAACTATATCATCATGCCTGGCTCTTGCCAATTTTAAACAAAGCAATAGTAATAATTTGTGTGCCATAAATTGGAGAAAGGGGGAAAACTTGAAAGGTTGCTGATTGGCTTGCTGTTAAATATAGATAAAGATGTTTTCCACTAATGAGAGGATGGAGTTTTCTTGAACTTTATGAAGCTAAACATAAGAATAAATTTGGCATGGGTACAACTTGTGCTAGAGTTTTGTACCCAGACCCCTTTCATGATCTCTGCAGTATTACTTATTGATAAGTTGTAGATGATTAAATGAAACCAAGTCCCCAGGGAGTATATAATAAATGTTTTCGAGTATCTCTCATAAAACAGGAAAAGGTACTTGATTTTGGATTCAATAAAACATTTGTTTTCAAGAGATATTTTTCCTTAGTCTGTCTTGCTCAATCCAAGGCATTCCTTACCTGACTCTCTGGCAGAGGAGAGAAATTTCACTCTACAGAACCCTTTAATCCCTTGCTATATTAAGGATGATATTTGGACAAACAGCATCAGCTCCCAATGGGCTTTGATAGAGCGGCAGAATCTCAGGCTTCATAACTAAATCAAGTCTGCATTTTAACAAGATTTCCGGATGATTTCTATACACATGAAGTTTGAAAACCACTGTCCTATTTTTTAAGCCAAAACTTTTCTGAATCTTCTGTATTATTTTGAGCCTGAGAGCTTATGCATCTGGACAAATATTCTTCTTTATCACAGGAAGAATCCTGACATCTAGAACCAATTTCAACCTATTGCCATGCCATGACCATATAAAAAGGATTTGTCCATAAGGTTTCCACAGCTACTATTAATGATAACTAAGGCTCTTTTTGTTTATTATGTTTTAATGTTTTTAGATCAGAACCATTACATTAATGACTTCATCTCTCCAAACTCAATGCAAACATTCAAGATATGCACTATAGTTAAATTTCCATAAATCATCACAAAACTACTCTGCTCCCATATGGAGATTTAAAAAAATACTGTTTTGCTAGGGGAAATGCATTTTAAAGTCCACCATTTGACATTTTATTTGAATGTGATTTTACAGTCTCATACTTCATAAAACTTGAATTTTATAAGTGGTTCTCTCTCTCTCTCTCTCTCTCTCTCTCTCTCTCTCTCTCTCTCTCTCTCACACACACACACACACACACACACACATTATCTTTGATGCACAAATGAATGCTGGGCCATGACTTAATGGTATGCTTTCCAAACAAACACTACAGACTCAAGCCTGACCTTCTTTCATCCAATTATTTTGAACTGCTTGAGGTCCAGAGATGGTTTTACAGCAGAACACTTATGTCTAGCAGTTCGTCTAAAGATCAGAGTAAGGAATGTGATACAAAGAGTCAGAAAAATCACTCAGAGTGTCTCAGCAATATTTATTACTAAATTTGAAAAGCCACTGCTTTGTCTTAAAAATCCTCATGACTCTGACATTGATACTACACAGTATTATACCTTTGCATGACTTTCAGACCTGTGTGTATTTCGGATCCATTCTAATTATAGGCTTCTAATTATTGTCCCTTGATTTAGGTAGGCATCAGAATAATGCTTACTTTCTTGCAACCATTTCTCCATGCTGCTTCCCTGAAATATCTGTCTGCTTTGCTCCACAAAGCAGTTCCATTACTTTTATTGAAAATAATTTCTCTGTCTTGGAAGTTTATTTGGATAAAAAGATGTTTAATCTACTAAAGAAGGTTTACTCTTAAGGGTTCCTAAGTCTTCTCATGAGCTTCTCTGGAGCCTTGGTGGTCATTACTAAGAGTACCATGTATGGTTTTCCCACAGTGTGTGAGCAACTACTCCCCTACTCCCATCCACCATTTAATAGACTGATTGCATGTGAATGGATGTTTTTAAATACTTATTTTCTTTAGCCAGACAAATATAATCCACAATAGGGATAAGTAAAATTAAACGGATTATTTATTTCATGGTTTCCTTTCCTTTACTGTGTCAAATGTTTTGTGACTATAACCAGTGGCCCAAATGTGCTATTATTCTCAAATGCATTGATTATGGAACTCTTTTCCATAAAGTTCATTATAAGAGAAATATTTCTTAGAACAGAAATAAAGATTTGCTAACAGTTCCTAGGAGACTCATAGTGTCCACACGAAAATGCATACTAAGAGAGAGTTACAAGCTAATTTTTTAGAAACAAAGTGTTTGAATCAAAAAGCTTTCGAAGTGCCATTTATCTGCCTGAAAGGCAGGGAGTCAAATGTTTCTTAATATAATTCTCTAAGAAAATAACTCATATCTAACTCATATCTACTGTGAACGTCCCAGTAACATTGATCTACGTTTCTCATGCATTGCCAACTGGTTGGAACTACCACTAAGTGCTGATTATGATGATAGTGACAAATAAACCCAGTGCAAACACTTGCAATCCCACTGAAAACCAAAACTTGGTTATGTTATGAATGGACTAAGCTATCTTAATGTACCACTATCAAAAATACATTGTGTTATCAGCAATTAATCTCTTATTATTGTTCTCATTGTTTTCCATGGTTTAATATCTTGGTATATTTTCATATTATTTATAAAGTAAAATTATAAAATTGAGCATTGACTTAATAAATAATAAGATATGTGCAGACTGACAGTAATGAGAGAAAAACCTAGCCAGGCAGTGGTGGCGCATGCCTTTAATCCCAGCACTTGGGAGGCAGAGGCAGGTGGATCTCTGTGAGTTCGAGGTCAGCCTGGTCTAATTCCAGGATTCCAGGACAGGCTCCAAAACTACAGAGAAACCCTGTCTCAAAAAAAATCAAAGAGAGAGAGAGAGAGATGGAGAGAGATAAACCTTTTTAAAATACCATGTTGTGAAATAAAATAATGTCCCATTTTTAAGGACATGTTCAATTATTATGCATCTGTATTTAAAGGTGACATTCCTACTTAGATCTCTGGTGATGCTTTTATTTACTGGCATTTGGAAACAAAAGTGTCTCCAACTCATGTTTTCTATACATTTATTTATAAATGTACATACATAAATGTGATTCCTGATCAGAAGTGATGTCATGGCATGAGTTCATGTCATTTTCATTCTTACAGGTGAATTGCAATTAATTTGTGCTTTGTGTATTCATATCGTATCTAAATTTAGCATGAGTTTGTGGATTTTGGTGAAACAACCAAAAATAATGTAATGACTCAGATTTAGGAATTCTATGATTAAAAAATATATAAGTTAACTTTCATTTGTGAGATATTAATAAAGCACTTCAGTACACGGCTACCATCTGATGTGTTCTAAAGAAAATCTAATTATTTTCATTATGAATGCTATGTAAGTCAGGTCATTCACATTTGCATTTATTTTATCTTATTTCTTAATCACTCTGAGAGACTGCTAAGAATTCCTCTAGAGGAAATTCAAAGTAAGGAGAAAACTAGGTCTGTTTTAAGCCAATCCTACATGGTTTATCGACTGTCTTTTTAACTTTCCTGCCCTAGCTCACTCAGAGATGACTGTTCTTTCATCTTGAGAAACAGAGGGTGTGTGAGGATGTCTTTGTCTTTCACTTGTAATATTTTAACCTGAGCTAACGAAAATGATATGATACGATTTTTGAAGACTGGCAGTAGCCAAGAAATATGTGTAATGTGCTGTATCATTGTGTTAGATATAAAAACCTTGGCCATCAAAGTGACCTTAAATGTTTTACTCTTGATTTTCAATCTTTAGGAGAGCTCTGCAAATGTGTTCAAATCACTAATTTTCTCATGACACAGTCCCTTATGTCTGCGCACTAAAGCGCAAGATGGCATGCAGCTAAATGCTATTCATTTTTAATCATTAGTATTTAAAACTTATCAAAAGCTAACAGTATCCCTCTTATACAGTTATATGAATTTATGTGAATTATGGGAGGAGGGTCTCATTTTCTTTAATGGTGTAGCTACTAGAAGGTCAGCTTCACTCAAATAGCTGACCCCACACCCAGAAATATATAAATAAAACAATTGGAGTTGATGGGTTATCAAGTTTAAAATAAAACAAGACAACATAAAGTTCCAGGGGTGGGTATGGGAGGAGCTTAGATGAGGAATTAAAGTAAATGTAATAAAAATGTCATGTGAAATTTGAAAATAATTAAAAAATTTAAAGAATAAAACACTCAAAAAATGATGCAATGATTTTCCTTGTAATGAACTTCTATAAAGCAGCTATTATTTTATTGTTATCCTAATTTATAAAAAAGAAAATGGAGAATAAATGAAGGTAAACAATTATTCAAGACATGGGAAATATGTGATGAAGAACCTCTGGGCAACCCTCAAATGTTCTTATGAAATTTTAAAACTCTATTTTGAAAGTATTTATTTAATACATAGGCAGATGTATGGTCGGTGTATGTGTGTGTGTGTCCCCATAATAATAAATACCTGGATAAATCAGCATTATAAATAACTACCCACTCAGATCAACAAGTACATTAAATCATTATTTTATTAACACAATGATTTTACTAAGTGCTTTTTCTCTAGCAGGTATTGCCTAGAAAATATTGTCAAACCTGCGAATGTTGTTCTTAATAATTTTTCAACTCGACAAATGAGTAACAAGCATTGCCCATGCTATCTTACTGAAATGACTCCCATTTTCTAATTCCTCTGTCTGTGGATGTGTATGATTCACAGTGATGAATGAGAAGATGGTTAGAACTGCAGAAGGGAGGGAGGAGAGGAAACTGGAAAGGTAGAAATGATCTTCATTAGCTCAAACTTAGTTCTTTGTATGGGAAATATTTGGGGACTCATTTCTCCTCTTTTGCTTTGAAGTTGTTTTCCCTTTGTTTACATTACAAAATGGGCACTTGGCCTCTTTTTAATGTATTGCTTGTTTTATGTGACATAGCAGGGTTGTTTTTGGGGCAAAATGGCAACCATTCCTCATTCAGTCACATGGCAGATAGGTGACTTTAAGTACATTATATAATCTTTCATAGTCTTAGTTGTTTTTTTAAGTCAAATTTGGATAAAGATAACTCATTCACAATATGGGCAGTCAAAGCCTAAAGCAATGTTAATAAATACTACTCTTCTATAAAATAATGGTAAATATTGATATCAGAAATTATTTTTATTTTAGAGTTCCTAGTGGGAAAAAGGTCATATTTAATATATTTGTTATTTCAGAATTGTTACCATCATCTTCATGTGCTAGCCAAGTGGTTCTCAAGGTTTTCACATTCCACCTAAGATACAGTTATCCAAGATGTTCCTTAAGAGCAAAAACAAGTTCCTCTGTAAAGCATCTTGATTATTATGCTCACAAGATGATAAACCCAGATTTATTGTTTTTGAGGCTCTGGCTCTCAGCAAAAGGGATGGTGTCTAGCATCTGTCTAACAGCCTTGAATTAGATCTGCTGGTGGTAATTACCATTTCCTAAACTCTTCCCATGGGAACTGATTGTGACTTCCTGTTTCACAAATACCCCCTTCCATGCTTATTTATAACAAGTCCAATTTGGGATACATTTCTAGGTACCTGGTTTGATGGCTTCTAGGAACTATTGCCCTTTCTTTTACTGTAAATTGTTTATTCATAGACTGAACTATCTCATGTCTGAGATATTTCTATAAAAAAGCAGACAATCATTAGATTACATTTGAGATACCAGTTTGGTACGAGATCTTAATATCAGGAGAAGTACAACCTTTAAAAAATATTTATGTCCTTTGAGGAAGACACCCCACTTCTTAGAATTTGGATGAGAATTTTACTGGGGTGTGGATTCTGTGCTGAGAATTTGCTTGTGGTGCAATTGACTTACCACTAAAATGTACATAAAATCTTGAAATTTACTTTCAATTCAAAGTTTCATAAGAAAGTAGACACATCAAAAAAGATCTCTAGATTAACTCGTTCTAATAAAATATAGTTAATTAAAACTCCACAGTTATGTTTCAATGTAGTTGATGGTGTTCATTATTTAATAACAAACCAAAGGCAAGGAACTTCACCAGTCTCTAATTTGTTTTGCTGATTTTGAAATTAAGGGACCAGTTCCCAGTATTGTAACATTCAACTATCCATATAAAAAATATTTTTAAAGACAGAATGTAACATTTCTTTACATGCCAGGTGTAAAGACATAGTGCATGCTTTTGCTTGAGGGATATATTTTGGGCTATGTTAGATGAATCTATTAATTATTAATATAGACTAGATTATATTGCATATATCTCTTAAAATAGTTTTTATAGTCTAATATGTACTATTCCTTGAGCTCATGGTTTCTATGCTCATATGCTAAGAGTCAAGGATTGAAAGTATCATTATAACAGTATGTCCTTATTACAAGCCTGAGAATATCCACTGATGAGTAGCATATGGGTCCCAGAAATTACTGTTAAATGAATAGTAGCATTCATTTGCCAAATGAATGTACTGTGCATCTTTAAGGAACACTATCCATTGAGTTCTACTCGAAATGACTAGAACCAGTAGCATTTTTGAGAGTTCCAAAATCTTCAATGAAAACAAAAGGGATGTGTTTTGAGATATGGGATTTGAATATTAAAGAACTAATTACTCATTTCTTCACAATGGCTTCTTTGCTGAAATGAAACCAAATATGTTACAATTAGAATATTCTATAATAAGGGGGAGGTCTGATATCATTCATCACTAAACTAACCACTTGAAAACTTTATTATTTTTCTTCTTTTATCATATCTTATGCATGATCTAGGGTCATGTGATAATGTGATCATATTTCATAGATAGGGGAAGACTCACAACCACATAGAGCTACATCTGAACCCCATGTGCACTACTTCCGACTTCTAAAAGGAGGATTCTGTACCCTTTCCCTCAGCCTTTGACACCTTATGTGAGTCTAATGATACCTCCCTTATGGTGAGGTTGAAAGGTTTCGGTAGACTTCAAAATGCTTAAGATTGCTAGTGCAGGCATCACACCGTCATTGCAGGTTCTAATAAATACAGAGGCCAGCTGCTACACAGAAACAGCTGTGTTTTGTTCCTGGTTTGTGCAGTCTTGTGTGCTTTCTCTTACAGATGGATATACAACTGATGACATTGAGTTTTACTGGCGTGGCGATGATAATGCAGTCACCGGGGTGACGAAGATCGAGCTCCCTCAGTTCTCCATTGTAGATTATAAGCTCATCACCAAGAAGGTGGTCTTCTCTACAGGTTGGTAGCAGAGGGGAGGGCTTAGGCAAAGAAAACTTCAGCACATTATTTTAAGGATTTCTTTTCTTGGGACTGTTTCCTGGGAACTAACAATATAGAAGCCATCCTATAGCTCCTATTTCCCAAGAGGCCCCAATGTACCATTCAGAAACACACAGATATTTTCTGGAAGGCAATATCAAGCAGAGCCCAGCTCTTCTCCTCTTTTCTCATTTGCCAGAGACAATGAAACACAGAGGAATTAGGATCTGGGTCAGACATAGGTGGATTTTTTT
>PVIU01025876.1:0-22956 GCA_004026605.1 Ondatra zibethicus | reverse complement strand
AAAAAAAAATTTTTTTTTATCTTTAATTATGTTCTTGAATGGAAAAAATAAAACAAAACAATGTATGGAAAAAAAAGAATCACTTGATGTACCATGCCAATGTAATTACATCATTCATTAATTTCAACCTACGTTATACCTTCCATCCATTCTTCACTGTTCTTTTCTACCAATATCATGCCTCTTTGACTGCCAGATTCCATTTATTTTATATTCTTCTTCCATTCTTTAGGTTCACTGTAATGTTGGAAAAGTCATAATAGATATATTCAAGAAATCGTCTAGACCCCAAAATTTTTGTTGTCTGTCTCATTGTAGTGTTCTTAAATTGGAATTTCTCTTTTTAGTTGTGGCATACTGAAGAAGTTACATCTTAAACTAATTTATCCTTTCTATTTTTTGGTTACTTTTAAACTGTTTAAAATTTTTTTTATTGAGACATGGCTTTTGATTAACCAGGGTGGCCTTGAACATTCTATGATGTAGGATTCCCATCTGTATGCTGTGAATACCATTGGTTAATAAATGAGTTGCTTTTGGCCTATTGCAGAGCAGAAGAGGGCAAGGTGGGAATTCCAAGCAGAGAGGAAGATAGAGTAGGAAGAGACAGAGATGGAGAACAAGGAAAGATACACCTTGGTTGAGGGCCTCATTACAGGGCTAGCAAGAAACCTGGCACTAGAGAAATTCCCAGGAAACTAAAAGGATGACCCCAGCAATAGTGGAGAGGGTTCCCTAATTGACCTCGCCTTGTAGTCAGATTGATGACTATCTTAAATGTCACCATAGAGCCTACATCCAGCAACTGATGAAAACAGATACAGCGAACAACAGCATACCATTGGGCTGAGCTCCCAAAGTCCAGTTAAAGAGATGGAGGATTGAGAATATGAGCACAGAGGTCAAGACCATGATGGGGATACACACTGAAACAGCTTACCCAAGCTAACAAAAACCGTCCAACTCTGGCCTGACAACAATGGAACCAGCATAGAACCAAACTAGGCCTTCTGAATGTGGGTGACAGTTGTATGGCTGGGGCAGACTATGGGTCCACTGGCAGTGAGGCCAGGATTTATCCCTACTGCTTGCTTGTTCTGGCTTTTTGGAACCCATTCTCTCTGGAGGGATAACTTGCTCAGCCTAGATATAGAAGGGGGGCCTTGGTCCTGCCTCAAAGCAATGTGCTAGACTTTGTTGACTCCCCATGGGAAGCCTTACACTCTGGGAGGAGAGGATGGGGGTGCGATGGGGGTAAGAGGAGGGGAAAGTGGAGGGACTAGGAGGAGGGGAAGAAGTGGGAAATGGATTTGGCGTGTAAAATGAGAAATAGATTAAAAAAAGAAAATGTCCCATGATGAATCCCTAGCATCAAACTTTTAAAAACGTTGGCTTTATATCTAAATAGAAACATTTTGACATCATCTACAAAATGCCTAAATATAATTTATTCAGGAAAAATGTGAAAATAAAGTTTATTTTCCATTGTAGGAATCAGCAACAGCTGGTGGAAGAATATCTTTTAAAAAGAATTGTCTATGACTGGTGAGGTAGCTTAGTATGTAAAGGTACTTGCCACCAAGCCTGATGATGTAAGTTCCAGTTCCAGTTCCATATGCACGACCCACATGGTGGAAGGAAATGGCCAACTCTTGCAAGTTGTTCTCTGAGTTCTCGCCCATGCTGTGGCACACACACACACAAATAAATAAATAAAGTGGCTACAACATTTTAGAAAATTTTCTGACCTTGCTGACTGGAAAAGCAAATATATTTAGAAAATAGAGTAAGCTAAATCATAGATCATAGATATTTGATTGAAAAGCTTTCAATTTGTGAGATTTTAGAAACATGTTAGTTCCTAAATTTTTTATCTAAGTGAGTGAAAAGCTTTCAGTTTGTGAGGTTTTAGTAACATGTTGGTTCCTAAATTTTTTTATCTAAGTGAACATTTCTGTATCTTTTCTGGTAGACATTATAGCAACTCAAAAATTTTGGTTTGGCAATTTTATATTGCAATGAAGAGTGAATGACAGTTCATTTTGCTCCACATTCTTGCCAGGGTCTAATGCCATTGTTTTGGATTTTGCTATTCTTGTCTGTGCAAAACAGTCTTTCACTTAATGGAACACATTTTTATGAGCTGTCTGAATGTCTTTTTGGGTGATGTATCCAGAACTTTAGCCCATTTTGTGTAACTTTCCCATTAGAAATGGCTGTAAGTGTTTGAGAAGTGTCTATTTACATCATTTATTCAGTTGTTAATGAGATTACTTGGAGTTTTGTTATTAAACGATCTTTTAATTATGATATTAATGTGTGTGTGTGTGTGTGTAATTGAAGATGCATGGGTCACAGAACATGTATTGAAGTCAGAGGACAACTTTGTGGAACTAGTTCTCTCCTTTCATCTCTACTTGGGATTTTGGAGATCAAATTCATATCAGTAGTCTTATGCTACAAGCACCTTTACCTCATGAACTATCTTTACAGCCCACTAAGTATTTTCAATTTGTGTCCATATTTTGACTATTCACCACCTGTTAGATAACTAACTGCCAAGTACTTTCTCTTACTTTGTAGGTTGTCTCATTATTTTGTGAAGTGTTTCCATTGTTGTACAGAAACACTTTAATTTGAATGAAGTAATCTGGTTTTTCAAATTTTGGTTGAATCAATACAAGTTTTATTTCTTACAGAAGTCCAAGGGAAGCTGAGAGTAGATTCATTGTTTGGTGGCACCTTCCTTCCGGGCTCATGGATAGAAGCTTTCTTGTTTTTGCAATTTTTTAAAAAAATAAAATACAATTATATCACCTTTGTCTCTCCAACTCCTCCCATGTCACCCCTCTCTCCCTCTCAAATTCATGGCCCTTTTGTCTTTAATAATTATTGTGTGTGGATAATACAATGTATTAAATGAAGCATACAGATATGGTTCATGTTTATTATATTAATGAACAGATGTGGTTATAGTCATAGATAACACACATGTAGATAGATAATACATTATTCAGGGCTCGCTGGAAAAAGAAATTTATCAAAAGGGTTGATATACCCCTGAGAGAGGACAGTGAAAGTGTATTACCAGCCTTTCCAGATGAAAGCAAACTGCTTCTGGTGAGGCTTACAGTGATAGAGGAAAACTTTTGCAAAATCATTATTTTCATACCACATATTAGATGATGCACATAATTTTCTCAAACAATGAAACCACATCTGGTATAGTACCACAGTTAGAGTCATCATGTGGCTAAACTTATAATAACCCACTACTATTGTCCAAGATCCATCTGTCTTTGGCACATATACTGAAATAAAACAGTTCTATTGGAATGTAGCAGGAATCAGCACCCTTGCACACTTCATGTACTTCATGGTGGTAATAATCTCTGCAATCACCATAGGAATGCAGGGGCTCCCATGGTCTTTACATCATAACAGCCTTTATTCCACGGATCAGAGAGCCAGAGCAAAGATTCTGCCAGAAGCTGAGTATATCTTCTCTAATGATGCATTCTGTATCCATAACCACAGCATGAGTTCAGGAACTCATGAGTCCACTGTGAGAACTTGACCTCCATAAACTTTAATTTGGATGGTAGATTACACTGAGACTGAAGGGCTTATGAAATTAGTTTCAGTTCAGAGCCAGCATCCAATAGTTTCCAAATGATCTGGTTATTTCCCTTTCCTCAATGCAGTTACTCTGGTAAAAAGCCATAGGCTGATTTAGAGAAAACTGGAGGAAAGACTAACAGCATGTAGCTTTGTCAATCTACTGAGATCCTTCCTGGAAGAGACCCATCTTTTCATTCATTCAAGTACTAGAACTAAAATGTTTCCATTCTAGGTTGATTGGGACTTAATGAGTGTTTTTAATGCTTCCAGTAAAGCAAGAATTTGGGGAAATCAACATAATCATTGCTATAGATTGCCTGAATCCAGTTACTTTGATTGTTGCTTTGACTTTGCTCTCCATTGTAAGTAATCATGCGTGCTCACCTTACTTTTGGCACTTGAGTGCTGCTATTTGGTCAGGGCTTTTCTTGGATGCAACTGTTCCCACTGAATTTAGATTAACTGGTTCAGTGACTTCAGTCTCTACTCCAAGGTCTAGAGTGCCCAGAATAGTGATTACCGGGTTCTACAAACACAACATTTCATGTACTTTTTCCCATCATAAAACTCTTACATTCTTTCTGGCCCCTCTTTCAATGCTCCCTGACTCTTGGGAGAGGTAATAGATTTGTCCCATTGAGAGTTGAATACTCAATAGTCAATTATTTTTAGGACATTGATCATTAGTGAATCTCTACATAAAACACCACTCACTGCAACATGAAGCTTTCTGGACAAAAGCTGAAAACAGAATCAATAGGTGGACATAGACATGAGTAGAGGCAGTTTGACTACATATCCATTTAGCAAAATGATAGCAAGCAGTGCACCCCTCAAGTTTATGACCTCCATAACTGTACACTCTTGCTTAGGTTTACATTACCAGGCATGACTTCCTTCATATAAAGCAGGCCTCAAATCTAATTAGAAATTTAATTGCTTATCTCCATAATAGCCATGTCACTATTTCAATAGAGGGCCAATCTCACCTGACAAGTCGTTATTCTAGTTTGGAGGATTCGTGACTGGGTCAGACTGTTGATGACTTGTCTCTTCTCTCCCACAGCAGCCTGAATAGCACCCTAAGCACTAAGAAAGCTAGCCAAAGGAGGAAACATCCAACTTAGTTCTGATTTTATTTCTCTATGTCCTGTGATCAAAGTATGTGGAGTCTTTAGCAATAGGATATTACAATCAAGTTATGGTGGACAAGCAAGAGCAATGGCAATGGCCTATACTGATTGAGGAAGCCTCTGATTATTAACAGTTCCTAGGGAGATTTCACACACACAATATTGGTATTTTCAAATAATAATTTATGACTTCTGGGATTCATTGCAACAAAGTCATTCATCTATGCAAGGCACCTCTATTTTTTTAGTCATTTTCAATTACTTTATAAAGTAGTGAGTTTCTGCATGGCTTCTTCACATCTGTAGTTTTGGTTATTCCTTACATTTTACTCCCTCCTCTCCCCAGTCCCTGACCTGCTTTTCCATCTTATGCACTGTAGGACACCTTTCAGCCCACCAACATAACAAACTACAACATTTTGGTCCAAGATAGATCCTACCAAATCTGAAAAACAAAAATTAAAGTTATCCAAATGAAAATAAACTCTCTGAGCTGCAGCAATTAATAGTTTCTGGTTAGTGAGTCACATCACTAAGTCTAGCCTAATCCAATTATGTATTCTTTCTACCATTATCCTACACCTGTAATCTCCATTCACATCTGTTTCTAGATTTGTACTTGTAGAAATTACAAAACTCAAGTTATGTAGTTGTCTTTAGGGGCAGTGCACCTTCTCAGGAATTACAATGAGTACCTAACCTTAAGGGGACTTGTTAAACTTATGTCTGGTTACATATAGGTCTAGCGACAAATACAGAAAGGAGGATGATCCTGAGGAGAAGAAGCATTGTTTTGCTTGGCATCTTCTGGAAAAGGGGTTTTTGCAGTGTCCTCAATCCATGCAAGGTATATTTTCTAAAAGATTAGCAGAGAGACTTATACCACCAGAGATAAGGGATTTATTATGCCTTGGGAGTTGAGGGCGCATTTTCTCTAAAGGTAGAGAATCCACCCATCAGCAAAGAAGACTCATTAGAATTTTAGTGCTTCTTGATGGTCCTTCCCACATAGCTCCAATTCAGCAAATAAGATTCCACTATATCCCAAGTAGTTCTCTCCCCTCTAGTAGCAGTTACACTGCCTGGATAGTTGTTCAACTTGAATTGTTATCTACAATGCCATGATGTGAGATGATGGGTGAGAATTTTGGCAATCTTATCCTTAAGCTATAGGAAACTAGGAATTTGTTCAGGTCATGTGGAGACATTTCCACACATTTGGCCTTGGAACTCAAATCACTAAAGAACTCTTTTTTTTTTACCATTTTTTTGTTCACACACATTAGAAGCAACCAGCCATACTCATTATATTCATGATACTTGTTAGTTTACTAACAATGGTCAAAATATGCATAGTAACTGAGCTCCTTACTTACAATTGTTTGATGTTGACCTGAGGCTGCTTGTTCGTTCCCGACTGCCCAGAACTGAAATAATCACATAGAAACAATATTATTTGCAAAACTGTTTGACCAATAGCTGAAATGTATTGCTAGCTAGCTCTTATATCTTAAATTAGCCTATTTCTATTAATCTGTGTTGTGGCCTACCGGTAAGGTTCTGTCAGGCTTCTGTCTCCTGTGTCTGTCTCCTGCAGTGGCTCCATGGCTTCTTATTGACTCCACCTTCTCTCTATATATATCTCTTTCAGCCTGACTTAACTCTGTTAATCCAATGGCTAAAAGCAACTTCTTTATGAACCAATGGCAATAAAACATTTTCACAGCATACATCACCTACCACATCACCACCATAAATTCAGAAATATTGTTTATAAATGTTTGTTTACATTTAAAGGGGGATATGCTATAGAGATGAACACTTTTCACTGGTATGGCTATTGATATAAATTTAAGGCCAATTTTGTTATATGGATATTTCTGCTCTTGATTAATGTATTGTGCTTGTGCAGCTCATTTAAAAATGTAATGTATACTTAAGAAATATAGGATAACAGTCACCTATAGTAGTCATGCAGAGTCAAGCCAAGTAGCTGCCACAGGAGAGAGACGCCTCTTCCAGAGCCCATTAAACCTTTGCTGGTAGGCCACAACTTTGTGGTGATACACAGATTAATAAAGATGGATTAGTTTAGGATTTAAGAGCTAGCTAAAAATACAATTAATCTATTGGCCAAATAGTATTGCAAATAATATAGTTTCTGTGTGATTATTTTGGATTTAAGTGGTCAGGAATGAAGGAGCAGCCTCTGTCAAAAGTTTGATGAGGATTATCCAAAGATTATCACGGACTATTAGACCACTCTTTACTTCTAGAAATTGTCATTACTATCTTTCTTTTCAAATGGTTTATTTTTTTTGCATTATAAATAATACCATTCAAAATTCACACCTCCTCCCCTCCTCCCATTTCCCTCCCACTCTCCCACTCACCCTCCCCTCTCCCAGTCCAGTCCTAAGAGAGGGCAGGGTACCCTGCCCTGTGGGAAGTCCAAGGCCCTCCCCCCTCCATCCAGGCCTAGGAAGGTGTGCATCCAAACAGACTAGGATCCCAAAAAGCCAATACATGCAGTAGAATCAAATTCCAGTGCCAATTATCATTGGCTTCTCATTCAGCCCCCATTGTCAGCCACATTCAGAGAGTCCAGTTTGGTCACATGCTCATTCAGTCCCAGTCCGGCTGGCCTTGGTGAGCTCCCCTTAGATCAGTTACATTGTCTCAGTGGGTGGAAGAACCCCTCACAGTCCTGACTTCCTTGTTCATCTTCTTCTTTCTGCTTTTCAACTGGTTCTTGGGAGCTCAGTCCAGTGCTCAAATGTGGGTCTCTTTCTCTATCTCCATCCATCGCGGGACGAAGGTTCTATGGTGATATTCAAGATTTTCATCAGTGTGGCTATGGGATAAGGCCAGTTCAGGCACCCTCTCCTCTACTGCCCAAGGACCTAGCTGGGGACATCCCCTTGGAAACCTGGGAACCCCTCTAGAGCCAAGTCTCTTGCCAACCCTAAAATGGCTCCCTTAATTAAGATATCTTCTTCCCTGCTCCTATATCCACTCTTCTTCCATCTCAACCATACCACTGCCCCAAGCTCTCCCCAATCCTCCCCTTCTCCCTTCTCTCTCCCCATCTCCTCTTCCTCCCACCCCACCCCCACCTACATGCTCACAACTTTTGCCCAGCAATCTTGTCTGCTTCCAATTTCCAGGAGAATCTATATATGTTTTTCTTTGGGTTCACCGTATAATTTAGCTTCTCTAAGAATACGAACTATAGGCTCAATGTCCTTAGTTTATGGCTAGAATCCACTAATGAGTGAGTACATACCATATTCATTTTTTGGGTCTGGGTTAACTCACTCAGGATAGTGTTTTCTATTTCCATCCATTTGCATGCAAAATTCAAGATGTCATTGTTTTTTATCACTGAGTAGTATTCTAATGAGTATATAATCCACAATTTCTTGATCCATTCTTCCATTGAGGGGCACCTCAATTGCTTCCAGGTTCTGGCTATTACAAATAGTGCTCTATGAACATAGTTGAACAAATGCTTTTGTAGTATGATTGGGCATCTCTTGGGTATATTCCCAAGAGTGGAATTGCTGGGTCCTGAGGTAGGTTGACTCCCAATTTTCTGAGAAACCACCACACTGATTTCCAAAGTGGTTGCATAAGTTTACATTCCCACCAGCAATGGATGAGTGTTCCCCTTACTCCACATCCTCTCCAGCATAGGTTATCATTGGTGTTTTTGATTTTAGTCATTCTGACAGGTGTAAGATGGTATCTCAAAGTTGTTTTGATTTGCATTTCCCTGATTGCTAAGGAAGTTGAACATGACCTTAAGTACCTTTTGGCCATTCGAACTTCTGTTGAGAATTCTCTGTAATCAGGTCAAAAGGTCAGACTAAGAAACCATTGAATCAATCAGAAAGCTCATTGTTGAAATACTCTTCCTCCAGTACCATTCTCAGTGCCAAAATATGTATTAGATGCCTTAGTAATAAATATTATCATTTAATATTTATAAATATAAATATTTATATATTATTGTTTATATTTAATTAAATAAAATAGATTAAACAACTTAAATAGCAAAATATCATTTTCTTATGGTTTAGTTTTGAAGGCTGAAATTCCAAGATCTGAGTGCCAGCATGATGAAGTTCTGGTGAAGATTCTCTTTCCAGCTTGAAGAACAGGTGCTGGCTTTCTCACTCTTACTTATATGACCTTTCCTTTGTGTAAGTGGAGAAAAATGGTAGTGGTGGGTAGAAAGTAAATTTTTTCTTATAGCGCTATCAAACTTAGATTTTTGGGACCCCAAATTATGATTTATTTCATCCTTAAATACAGTTGTATTGAATATTAGTGATTCAACAGGGATTTGGATTGGGGAACTACATAATAACATATCCCCAAGTAAGAGTAAAAATATTATTTCAAAGTGGTTATTTACAAACATTTCAATCTGTTATGACATCAAAAAGTGATCATTGTTAAAGTTTTATAGTGGTAATTATCACTCCAGTGCTTTACAGGAAGGAATCTTGACTTCAGAGGAGACTTTAGAATGTTTCTGATGGTTTTAATCTTGTTGCAAAAGGGGAATCTGTATGCATCCTCTATGCAGTAAAATGTTGAGCTTGGGTTTTGGGGAGTGTTGGGCTCCTGAAAAGAAGGGAATAAAGAACTAGACCTTCTAAGAAGCTCCAAGCTCTTACTGTGTAGTCTCTGTGTTAAGACATCCCTACTTCTGTCATCAAGAAGACACACCACGGAGCTGGAGAGATGAATCAACAGGCAAGAACACTGACTGCTCTTCCGGGGCCCTGGAGCTGGATCTCTAAGAATCACATGGTGGCTCACAACTTCCTGTAATTTTAGTTCCATGGGATTCAAAAACACCTTCTGTCTGTCCTGTAGGCACCAGACATGCAAGTGGTGTGCAGATATCATGAAGACAAAACACCCAATACACATTTTTAGAGGGCAACATCAGCCAAATTACCCTTAATCTGAGATACTTTTTTGTATTGATAATAAGTTTAAAATGTAACTCTGATAGCTTAGAAGAGATTTCTTAAAAGAAGGAGAAAACCAGTGTTTGGTATGGTATGTCCTTCCTGCTGGAGTTCAGCTGTTTGTTACTGGCTACACGCATGTGCTTAAAGAATTATGGCATACATAAGTTGTAAATATGTATTTATGTCATAGGAGAAAGAAAAAGAAGACTTTTATTTTTCTTGAATTTTTTTCTGTTGTTTCATACATACATTACTTCCAAGCTGCTTAAGTGGTAAAGAAGGAATCTGCACCAAACTACAGAGCCATCTAATCTCATGTGGACCTATTGCTGAAGAATAGCAACAGCACATTAATAAAATTATTCATATATATCAATCAATAAAATTATATAAATGTATGTAAATATTTATATGTATAAAATATTCAAATGTATATAAATAATATATAATATATAAAATTATGATAATATCCAGCTAATAAAATTATATTTCCCAACACTTTCCATTATTAAGCAATGGTAATCAGGTGTTGTCTCATGGATTGCTTTACGTCCTGATGGTTTTAGAACTTTATAGAAGAGAAGAACTAAATGGGGGGAAAATTGTCTAGTAAAACAGATGGAAGTACCGTGTCAAAATATTTAAAATATTAAATTACTATTACTCAGGGTGATAAATGGCACACTTGGTATATAATAGACTAAAAGAAAAAGAAATGAGCATGCATGCCGTATCTTATCTACAATAAACTTTGTAATGTTGTTAGTGGTTATCATCTATGGCTAATTTTAAATAGGTAAAATTTTCATTAAGTACTGACTTTATAAGGAATAAATGTCAACTAGTTCTCACGTTAGAAAGAATTCTCTCATCCCGGGTATGGGGGAGAGAAAAATGTCTCTTTCCAAAGATGCTCAATTTTTATAAGTATGTATATACAGGTGAGCTTGTCAACTCAGCTCTGAGGCACTGGTGAGGCCGCAGTGACAACTTAGTGAATTTCTGTTGGGTGTGGAAGTTAGCAATGCTAATGCAGTTCATCCGCAAATCAGCAAAATAACTAATATAGTCTACTTTTTGTTCCAATCCTTTTGTGCTTCAGTCACCCTGTGTGTTCATTCATTTTATTGAGTTTGTGGTTCTCTTTTGTTGAGAAGTAAGGCCACTAGACAATTATCCAGGCTCTGATGCCTGTAACAGAAAGAGACAGGCTAGAATCGGCTTACCTTCATATTTGGAAGCAGGGCTCAAACAGATTAGAACTTTTTTTTAAGGATGCTATTTAGCTTATTTGATTTAGGCCATATTTCTCTTTCACAATAAGAACGTATTTTCTGTAAATTGCAAGAAGCATCTCTGATAACCGAAGGTAATCTCTTATCAGAGATAAACTCCAGATTAACATATTTGTTCCTCAAAAGAAATGTTTTAGAATCCTGACTTGCTTTGTGTGTAACACACTATTAGTTACTCCATGTGGCTCTGTGAGGCCTAGGGCACAAGATGGAAGCATGAAAAACTAGAGAGAAAACCTTCTCTAGAAACCTCCTCAGTTATCTTCTTAAGTGAAAGTACATCACCTGCTTAGAAACATTTGAATCAGTTGTGTTTGGGTCAAAAGTTGAAAAACTACGTACAAGTGTCTCTGAAATACTTGATAGCTTGGGACTGATATGGAAGACACTACATGCTTCTCTGGGGTTGCCCATTTGTTCTGTTTTACACGTCACTTAGGGATGATGGTCTGTGCCGCAGTTTATTTGCAACATGAGAGTCCCTGAGTCATAAGAACAAAATAGGATCACACACACAAAATAGCATCTGCCACACAATGTTCAGCTCATAGGTAAAATCTTGATAAACAGCAAAATGGGAAAAATAAGTTCTTCATGTGGTCTCAAAAGGTCACCTGATATTTACACTTGCAAAGAAGAAAGTGGATATTTACATGCAGAAACACACCTTCAGTCAGAATTCATATACTTTTGCATTATTTGTTCAGTTTACATTTCTTACTTGCAGAAAAACTAGGAAAATATGCTTTGGGATTCATTACTGACCTCCTATGGAAGTAGAGAACAGTTTTTTTTGTTGTTGTTACTATTATTTTATTTCATTTGTGTAAGTGTTCTGCCTGCTTGTGTGTTTGTGCACCTTGTGCGTGACTGGTGCCTGTGGAAGCCAGAAAAGGGTGTTCATCCCCTGGAACTGGAGTTACAGACCCTTCTAAGCTGTCATGTGGGTACTGATAATTGAACCTCGATCCTTAACATTTGAGCCATCTCCCCAGCCACAGAAACCAGTCTTCAAAAATCCAAAAAAGGATTAAGGAAAGTCCCAGGAAATGGAGGGGGAGGAATATATAGTAGTTAGGATTGTGGTAGAGAAAATAACATGGGCTGAATGCTGACAAGCAATAGCCTACATGCTAAAGCCTACTTTGCACTTCTGTGCCTGACAGCTTGCTTGGTTGACACCACATTTGTCATTTGAACCCCAAGGAGGTATCAGAATTCATTTCCAACATCCTCTTTCCATATGCCTGTTTAGTATTGACCTGAATGAGTAATGATGTAAGCTGAAACTGAGAAGTATGAATCGGGATTTTCTGGATGATACTAAGAGGAAATAAGAGTCTACACCTGGAGACAGTTAAAACAAATAAACACACGTGGTCTTCCAATAGTGATTTTATTTTTATAAGAAGTTGTGTAAAATTATTTAAAACACAAAGTCGTAACTGATTACACATTTAACTATTTGTTTTTACTGAAAGAAAATGATTACATGAAATCAGGGCTTTTCCAGGAAGGGGTGTGAGAGGATTCTTCAAACTAAAAGCCTTGAATCTGATAGAAATGTTGAGTTTCCATAACTTTAAATCTACCTCATAGTTCAGCATTGGTCCAGGAAGGGGTTAGGTAGCCTGGTATAATATGAGGCAGTCAGAGAATGAAGTCTGAAACTTGTGAATTAATATTCATTCTCAAGTTTGGACAAACTTCAGGTAACTCAGCTTCAGGTAATATATTCCTCCAATGTAGGAGATATACTCATGTTGAGAATGAAGTCTATGGATCTGTGCTTGATTTAAATCACCCTCGCAGATTATCATACATTTTGGAACTGTGCCCAAAGATGCAGGTTCAAACATTTCCGTGGAGGGAATGCCTTTGTTCTGACAAGTTCCTTGTAGGACACCAAACTTGCAATTTGTTGGTTCTCTTTGCTCCTAAGAAGGCATCAAAATTCCATTCTGACATAACCTTTTCCTATGCCAGTTTTCAGTCTATTACAAAATTAAGGAATTAAAGAATCCTCTCTTTTTTTCAGGGTCAAAGAGATATTTTGGGATGCAGCCCAGAACAAAAGCATGAATAATTAAACTCAAGTCACCATTGAATATATCAAAGCACCACAGTCAAAAGGTTAAAAATGTAAAAAGTGACCTTTACATAGTATAATAATACACAGAGTTTTGTTGTTGTATTCCAAAATCATCAGAGGAGAATAGAAAGCTTTAAACAATCGTCAAAATGGATTAAAAGTTTTCAAAGTATATGTTCAGTTTAATGGGTAGTAAAATACTTTTTCATTGCATTTCTCTTTTACTAAATAGTGTACTTTCTAAACCTGCAGGACTAAGCTAAAAAAAATACATCTAATTTAATCTACATTCCTAGACCTACTCAGTGTGTAGCTGTACAGCAAGTACAAAGCTATACTCAAGTGAAATGGAAAAGAAACACAACATACAGACTTTTAAAAGAGAAACCATACACCAAGAGACTGAATAAACTACTACCAGCATAAGGAATATATAGAAAAGTATATCATGCTACCTCTTGGTATATTGTACAATAAGCAATGTAAGAAGTTAAAACTGGCCCTTGCTCAAGGAGAATGAAAAATCTGATTAAAATGGACATAAAACTCCACTAAGAAATGCCAGCATTTTCCAGGGAGAAATCTAAAACTCCAAATCACCTTTCATAATTTTTTATCAATTACAGTTGAGATCATTCCCCCCAATTATTTCCATATTATAGATATAGCTCACCCATGACAATAGTGTGCCAAAGGACCAGAAAAACAAGGCAGAATCACTGAAAACTGGTGGGGTGTAAAAATTTACAGTTATATTTGATTTTCTGTTCTGCGGAAGTAAGCAAAAATTAGTCAAGGCAAAGAAACAGATTATACTGATGCCACTTAAAGATTATTTGTATGGGCTTCCAAACCAATAGCTAAGCTGGTTACATGCATCCCATGAACAAATTTAAGACACAAAGGTGTCCATTTCTCTAAGAGAACTACTTTTTCTGCACGACATAGTCTCTCTCTTGCCTTGGAGCCAAGTAATCGGAACCCTGAACACACTGCGCAGCTTCTGTTGGAAGCGGTTTCCAACAAAGCAATACAGAAAGGGATTAACACAGCTGTTGGTGAATCCCAGGAGGATGGCAAAAGGAAGTGCCAGGTCAATGACTGCTATGACTTCACAGCTATTAATGATACCCATCCAGGCCAGAGCATCCAGGAAGGTCAGAACATGGAAGGGAAGCCAGCAAATGATGAACGCCAACACGACAGCAGCTGCCATCTTCAAGACTTGGTCACGGGTTATTCTGTTCTTCCCATAGCTATTGGTCTTCAGCAGGTGTTTTCTGATTCCAAAGTAACACGTTGCTATGAATATTAAAGGAATAATAAAACCAAGAATATTTTTCATTAAGGCAATCCCAGCAGACCACTGGGCATATTTCTCAGGTGGGAAAGCCATAATACAAGCATTCACGCCTAAGTATTCAATGGTTCTGACATCTCGGAAATAAAATGTTGGCAATGAGGACAGACAGGCTATACACCAGACAAGGGGCACTACATAAGATGCTTGCCAGGGATTCCTTCTTTGAGACAGAAAGGGGTAGATAACCGATTGGTACCTATCAACACTCATGCAGGTAATGAAAAAAATGCTGGCAAACATGTTCAGGGTCAGAAAAGAACCAAACACTTTGCACATCACAGGCCCAAAGAGCCAGTCATATCTGTAAGAGTAATAGGATGCCCAGAGAGGAAGGGTGGCCAAAAGGAGCAAATCAGCCACAGCTAGATTGAAAATGTAAATGCTGGAAACCTTTTTAGGGCCCTTTTGACAACAAAACAGTGAGACCACAACAATATTAACAGCAAACCCAATGACAAAAATGATGTAGTAGAGAACAGGAATTGCTTCCAAATGCTTATCTGATGGTTTGTGCGAGCAGTTAAACGTGGACTCATTGGTGCCAGATATGTTGAGACTATCAAAAGGAAGGCTGCTGGTGATGTTTTTGCTGGTAGCGGCAAAACTGAAGTTGTCCTTCATATTGAATTGTCAGTGTCTCCTAGTTCTCACGTCTTCTCTGGGGGAGAAAAGTAGAGCGCTTAATGCACATCCAAAACCTAAGGAATATTTGAGTCATAAGCATTTTGAAAATTTGTTAAAGGTCATAATAAGGTAAGTGTTTGTAGCAAACATTATAAAATAGCACCATGCCTGAAAATAGGACTATTACCACTTGAGGGAAAAAATAATCAACATTTTCTCCGTAGTACTAGACTGAAAATTCTAAGCAAAACTTTTTGTCTTTCTCTCCTTTCATGTCTTTGAAACATCAAGAGAGAAATTAATAGCTTAAAAGTTAGTCAGGTAGGGATTCTATGAGACAAATAAGAAGGAGCCCAAAGACAACTTTATAGTTCAAAAACAGAGGCTTATTTCTCCATTTGCTTTCTAGAAATCTCACTGCTACCCACTGCTTCACAGAGCAATGCTTAACTTGTTAAATACAAACTGTTACAGCCATGGAAAATATGAGTAACACAAGCCATAGGGAAAAAAGGTAAGTGTACAAAGAACTGAAAGAATATATGGAAAAAGTATATTGGGATAGAGAGTCAGTGTTGGTCTTTGCTAGTGGAAAATAATCTGTTTATTTACATTCCCCTTGTTTTCACCATAACAAGAAGAAACCGTGGATACGTATGTTTCCTAAAGCCTTTACCTCAAAATTTTGATAGTGAATGCTGGTTTTCAATATGGATATTTAAATCTGATCTACCTCATAGGAAACAAATTAATTTTCACTTTAATTACAAGACAAAGAGAACAAAACCACAAAACAGATATAGCTTTGTTTGCTCAATTAAATCATAATTTAACATCAGTGGCTAATTATGATATAGTCTCACCATTTTTCTTTGCTATCTTTTCAGTTTAACAGAATTAGATAATCATTACTTTCCAGCATTAAGGACAATGTTCAGGTGTGTGGGGGGCGGGTGTTTTTTTTTCTTTACACCAGCCATATTATTTTGAAACAAAAGAAAACTAAAGATAAACACACAAAGAGAAAAACTATAACACCAGATAATTTCAAAGTACATACAAGCAAATCCTCAATTTAGAATGCCACCACCAGAGAACTTCCTAAGAAACGGCAAGCTGTCATTTCTGTCAAACGCTCATTCTTTTGTATGATCTTCCAAACCAACATGAAAGAATCAAAATTAAATCCCACTAAAGACTTACTAGTTGCCAGTGTTTAAAGCAGTTATCATAAATCAGCTTACTTAGCTCCCACACGCCCTCCTGTAAGAGAAACAGCAGTTAAAGTATTAAGGCGTTCTGCAAAATGCAGTGTTAAAATACAGGAAAATGAAACCGTTCGTCCACGCACACAAGCAGTTTTTATTGCTGTATGTTCTCCTTCCCAATTCAAGCATGTATAAATTGTTTTGACTTACCTTAAAAATTCAGGCTGAAGAAAGCCTTTAGTTCTGTGCTCCCTCCATCCCTAGACTCTGAGATGCAACTGCACCAGACCTCTGGTTTCCCTCTTATATATTCGCTCTGTCCACTGGGGAGCCTTCAACCTACATAATTCTGAGGCTGACTTATGAACACTTGCCAGCTTTCCAGAGGGTTTTTTTTTCTGGCTGCAAAACATTAATCTGAAATTCTCATGTCTCCAATCATAACAGCTCATTCAAATAAATCTCAGACAAAAAAAATGAAGTTTCCACAAATGTGTTAGAGAATTTTAAACTCAGGGGCTTACTTTAAGAGAAGAATATAAATTTTAGCAAAATTTTCTTTTTCTGTTTTCTTGATCATGGCATTCTAAAACACAAGTTAAGGAATAGGGAGACTAAAGAGTTTACTCTAGTAGCAATCTGTGTTCACAAACATCTTTTAGAGCCCTAAGTACATTTTGAAATTTTTACCCCTGTTTATTAAAGAATGGTAGCAATTTTACTTGAAGTCTACAACTTTTAAGTTTTCTACCTTGCTTTGAACCACTTTGGTTGTCCTGCTGCTGGAAGGTGGAGGATAGAAAGGATAAATTTTCTTGTGACAATAAAAAGGTTTTAACATTTAGTGCTTCTGTTCATGTGACTCAGTCACAACTCTAGTTCAAATAGATAACAAGGTAAAAAAAATAATTAGTTGTTATTGTAGATTGCTGCTGGTGGTGGTGATGATGATGATGATGATGATGATGCTATTCTGATTGCTTTCCCTTTTTTGGAAGGATGATCACCTTCACACAATCCAGCAACAGCAAGAGCGAGAAAATGAGTACAGTCCAAAAGAAGGATAATACCAGCTGACAGTAAATGCTTTCTTTGTGCCTGAAGCTGTGCTGTGTACTTCGTGCTCAATAGTTCAACAGAGAGGCACCATAGCACACTGTAAGGAGTGGCCTCTGAGGTCCAACCATTCGGCTTCAGCAGTCAAGTTCTGCCACATCTTAATTCAGTGAAGGCAGTCACATTACTTTCCTTCTTCAAGTATCTGCTGGCTTGCCTGAGAAATGGGGATGATATTGATTATTCATATTACGAAGTTACTAAGATTAAATGAATTACATTTAGAGTACTTAAAATGATGCCCAACACATAGCAGATGCCCTTATAAAGTATTACTATTATTGCCCCTTTACAAATCAGGAAACACAGGGTAACAGAGTTTAAATAAATTCTCTGAGGTCCCACGGCTATTATGAGGACATGTGAATTTCGGCAAAAGTAAACTCATGTCAGAGCTCATGTTTTATAATCTCTACACTGCTAGCTGCTCCTTTCATCTCGCCTTTTGATGAACAAAGGAGACACATGCAGCATTTGCAGACAATCTCGTTTCTGACAGTTAAAAAGTTATTACAGAAGCACAAAGAGGAAGAAAGTTTGATGGATTGATATGCAAGGGAAAGTGTCGTTCTTCAATGTATTAGCCAAATGGAGACCAGGGAAGAGAAATGTGTGGTTGGGAAGTTTTCTATAGTTACTGAAGATAATCAGGTAACCCACAACACTACAAACAGCTGTGTGATTCCAATGATCCTGTGGAGCCTATTCTTCAAAGAAGCAGGCAGTAATACATCGGTAGTACAGTAGTGAGCATTATTGCCTCTCAAATTACAAGAAAAGGAATATATCATTGTCTTTAAAAGATAGCACAAAGGTATGGAGTTCAGTAGGGCAAGAAAAGAAAAGTGGTCATAGGTAACAGAGGACAAAATTACACATGTCACAAGAAGTAGCAGACAGCCTGTGACCTCTGTTTCTACCTTGATAATAAAGTAAATCCTACAACACATAAGCATATAGAACCAGTAAGGGTTGCTTAGCATAGCCTGAAAAATACAGTAAGCTCTCTAAAGGCTTGAGGGCACCATTGTAGCGTTTCTTTTGATTTAATGGGTTTGGATATTGGCAAAATCCACACACACACAAGCACGCACACACACACACACACACACACACACACACACCAATTTGTTAAATCTCAAAATATGTCTGTCTTATGCTCTGGACAGATTCAGGTAGGAGCTCTGTTCAAATAATGGAAACCTGATGTCTGGGAAACAAAAGACTGGGCACATATGTTTATCGGCAGGAGAGCTGAAAGGAGAATGAGTTTCATTCTCTGTTTAAGCCTGGTTTCTGCCTTCATTTCAAATGTTTGTTTTTGCAGCATACAGGGAATTTTCCAGGCCAGAGCCTCTGAGTGGTCACAGTGGGTCAGATTCCCACCCTGTTCTAGTTCGAGCCTCACCCCCGTGTCCCCCCCCTTGCAAAAAATGATTAGGCAGTTAGCTATAAACTTTAGAGAGAGAAAAAAACCTGCAGGATGGCCTCCAGGAGACCTAACCTTGAACACTCCCTAGAAGCAGGGGACCTTGTCTAGTGCTTTCATTCTTCCTTATAGTAAGTTCTGTCATGTAGAACTTTAAAGAGTCATATACATCCCAGAAGATTCAAAACACCTTTACTTTGCTTCTTAATAATTTTAAAGGATAAATTTTCACAAATCAAAGAAAAAGGTGTAACTGCAAGGAATTAAGAGGGAAAGAAAAAAGGGAATAGCAATAATATTGACAGCACTCAAAGCAAAAAAGAAAAAAAGTACAGCATATTATTGATTCAGCAATGAGCTTCCAGTTAAGCCAACAATGTAAATACACTTGAGAGTCAAATAAATGTCAGTTATGGGAAAAATACAGCATAAGAAAAATACCACTCTCCCGGGGACTGGATAAATTTTTTTCACTTGAAGATTGAGTTTAAAAGCTTTGGGTCATTTGAATAAATTATGTAGCTCTTAAGAACAGATTTAACAATAGTAAATCACATTAATTTTTTTCTGAGAACCTGTTCGTTCCTGAAAGATTTACTTAACAGTAATTTTTTTAAAGGACTTTGGGTTTTTGTCTTAAGATTTTTTTTTTTTACTTTATGTGTGTGAGTGTTTTGCCTTCATGTATGTGAGTGCACCATGTGCCTGCAGTGCCTACAGAGGTCAGGAGAGGGTATCAGATCCCATAGAATGAGAATTACAGATGCCTATGAGCTGCCATGGGAGTAATGGGAATCAAACCTTGATTTTCTGCAGAAGCAACAAGTGCTCTTAACCATTAAGCCATGCCTCTAGCCCCAGGACCAGAATGTGTGTGTGTGTGTGTGTGTGTGTGTGTGTGTGTGTGTGTGTGTGTGTGTGTGTGCGCGCGCGCGCGCGCGCGCGCATGTGTGTATTTTTGAGAGTTTTTCCCCCAATGATGAAGGATACAAAGTACACGAGAAAAAAATCAGTTTCCCCTTTTTACCCTCCTCCCAACACAGAGCATACTTCCAAAGAGAAAATGAAAATACAAATGTAAAGTTGCGCTGGCGTAGAGGTGAGCATTAGAGATGAGTTGTTTTTCAGAGCTATCTCCCCTATCCCAGACATCTCTGAGTTCCTATTCAGACCAATAGCACTCCTACTCCCAAATTCTACATGCACTCTCACTCATACACAGGCACCCAGAAGCACGCTTCCCAGCAGTCTTCATTCAACTCATATATCCATAGGCAAGCTCTACTCTAACTGCCCCTGAGGACCCCTGCAGGCAAGGAGTTAACATAGTGCTTATAAGCAGGGTGTCCTTCCTCACTTATAATCTTTGAGCCTTTATTTGGTTTCCAATACAAAAAGAATAGGGATTTTTTTTTTTTTAGAATGAGACAGAACAGCCTCTATCCAGAGCTAGTGGTTAAATTGGCCATTTTGAAAAAGCAGCCTAAAAATAGGAGTAAACTGACCAGTGTGAGTTCTTATTTGTTCTGAGTTAACTATCTGCCCAGGCCGAACACAAGGGTTGACTGAAGGGCTATTAAAGCACTTAGCAAGGTGGAGTCTACGTGGCAAGATGAATGAATGACTGACTTAATGTGTCCCTGAGACCAATCACTTGCAGCTGAATCTGGTGTCAACATCAGAAGTGAAAGCTCTAGCTTATCCTCAAAGGCATCTGCAGGCCCAAGCATTAGATTCCAATCAGGGTCTCGCAGAAGGGACCCTACTTCCATCAAATGACATTTCAGATTCTATATAATTATACGGGGGCAAAGTAAACTAATTAATTAAAACTGTCTATCTTCTTTGCTTACATTAGCTGAGTTGACATTTTCCATAATCCATTTACGGGAGAACTAAAGTGATTAGCTTGACTACAGTACCCAAAATGGCCAATTGATTAAGTTATCCAAACCAACCCGTTGTTTTGACAATATTTAGACAGAACTGTCAAGTAATGGGGATGATTAACTTTTGTCAGATATGATCTCTCAAAGTGTTGTAGATCAACACATCATTACACTTAGTTTGGTGCTTGGGACTGAGGCCCAGAAACTAACTTTCTCGGTGTACTTGTTTCTTGGTTTGTTCAATAGCAATAAAAGTCCCACAAAACTGATATGTACAACTCAGACATCCCACTCTAAGGTCAGCCTGCTAGCCAGGAATAAGTGAATGAATCATGTCTCATTTCCAAACGTGTCTCATTCTTAGAACCAGCATGTGCTTTATTGAATCCAGGAGTTTAATATAATAGTTTGCATATATAACACTGAGACTATGCAATCTGGGCCTACAGATAAAGGCATTTATTTATTCTGTGATGAATAAAGCCATACTTCAACACATACACACACACACACACACACACACACACCTAAATAAAATAGTCAGGCCTGATAGCATAAGCCTATAATCCAAGCATGCACAAAGATGAGGCAGGAAGATCTCAAATTCAAAGCCTGCCTGAGCTATGGAGCAGGCCTCTGAAGCTCTCTTTCCATCTCTTTCTTGGCATCAAGCAGTGAGGGAAATTTTGTGTCTGGTTTGCTTTCTGTCACTGTGATGAATACCATTACCAAAACCAACTTGTAGATAAAAGGGTTTATTTCATCTTACACTTTACAGTTCTTTATCAACAGAAACCAAGGCAGGAATCTAGAGAGAGGGACAAAAAGAGGGACCATGGAGGAGCACTGCTCACTGCCTTGTTCCCTGACGTTTGTTCAATTAGTTTTCATATACAGCTCAGGCCCAATTGCCCAGGGATGGCATCATCCACACATCAATTAGCAATTGAATAATACCCCACAATTATGCCCACAGATGATCTATCTGATCTGGACAATTCTTCAGTTTGAGGTCCCCTCTTGCACATGATGTAAGGGTTCAGTTAAGTTTACAGCTGAAGCTAACTTGAAAACCTGGTTTGATGACTGTAAAATCATTCCAGTAAATCTGATAACCAGGTGTGTATCTCACATGATCACTGGGAAATTTCATATCAAACATCATCCAATGAGTAACAATAATGAGCACCCCAAGGCATTTGCTCAACCAGTTTGCCTCTTTCAACTCTGTTTGGCAGCCATCCCATTATGTTCATTCATTATTTTACTTGGTATTGTTATTTATTGATAAAGTCTATAGACATGACTAAGTTCCTGCTCTAAGCTAGCTACAATTCATTCAAATTCTACCCTGATGAAATAGACAAATATGAAGACTTAGAGAAAGGAGAGAGTAATCCCTCACCAAAGAAAGGAAAAGTAGCAAGATAACTCTTTCAAAGACAGGCCAGCATGTCACATAAAATATTTACCAAAATACAAAGGGTGGTTCCTGGCTTTTAGGAGTTTGTTTGCTCCCACCTTTCCTTAGGCCATCCAAGAGATCACTTTGAAAGTGTTTTGCGTAGGGGAATAAACACAATAACTTAATTGGGAAAAGCTTATAGGTGGGTCATAAGATATATACTTCAAGGAAATAAGAACAGGAGGCTTATCACTGGGAATTATATTTATGTGAGAGAGATATGGATTCAGTAAAATTTGTCAAATCTATAACCAAAAGCATAATTTATATTACAAAGAATATGCAACCTACCTATCCACAGATAAAATAGTACATATTTGGATATCTACGAATCCATGGTACAGCATACAATGACCTTGTTAGGTGTCGCTACATATTAAAAAAACCTCTATATTATATTGATTTTATTGTATATTAACTATGTAATTTCAATTATTCTGTTCACATTTTATTTTATTTTATTTTTTGGTTTATTTTTTTGAGACAGGGTTTCTCTGTAGCTATGGAGCCTGTCCTGGAACTAGCTTTTGTAGGCCAGGCTGGCCTCGAACTCACAGAGATCCGACTGCCTCTGCCTCCCGAGTGCTGGGATTAAAGGTGTATGACACCAACGCCCAGCTGCATTTTACTTATTTTTTTTCCATACATTGTTTTGTTTTAGTTTTTCCATTCAAGAACATAATTAAAGAAATAAATTTTTTTTCCTTTCTTCCCCTTCTCCCGGTCCCCTCCC
>PVIU01025875.1:0-22969 GCA_004026605.1 Ondatra zibethicus | reverse complement strand
TTTTTTTTACTTTATGCAAAAGTCAGTTTCAAACTTGTCAAAGACCTTAATTTAAAACTGGAAATGCTGGAGTTGCTAGGGAAAACATAGGGAAGGCTTTTCAAGGCACTGGGGAAGATCAGAGCTTTCTGAACAGAACTTTAATAGCATAGGCGTTATCCCCACATGTCAACAGTCATGTGGAACACAAAGTTCTATAACATGGGTTACAGAAACTGGATGACCAGCTCTTTAAAACAGGGGACCATGTGGTGGACTTCTCTGTCCAGCCATAGTGCTGGGACAGCTATGAGCTTAAGTTGGGGGTGCTAACAACTCATACCGCAGGGAGAGGAAGCATACAGAGCTTATGTCCAGGTTGCTAGAGGTGTCTGATAGGTAGCAAGATATTTTGAGGTACACAGTTCTATTGAGTTTTGGCCTGGCTCCCTCCTGTTGCTGGTAGGTCACACCGGGCTGAATTGAGACCCATGGTTTAAGAACCACAGACCCAGCTGGGTGGTGGTGGCACTTGCCTTTAATCCTAGCACCCTGGAGGCAGAGGCAGGCAGATCTCTGTGAGTTCAAGGCCAACCTGATCTACAGAGCAAGTTCCAGAACAGGCTCCAAAGATACAGTGAAACCCTGTCTCAAAAAACCAAAAAAAAAAAAAAAAAAAAGAAAGAAAGAAAGAAAGGAAAATAAAAAGAACCACAGACCCAGGCTTGTTCTTCAGCTCTGGAAAGGAAACACAGACAAAAGACTGTTAGTGACTTTGACATCAGCATAACTTAACACTGAGCTCCACTCCTGTCTCTTATCTCTACATATGATTCTTCTTGTTCTAACCTGTTTCCCCTTCCTCCAAGCCCAAGTCCATTCTCCTTCCTGCCATCAATGCCTGGTGGCATCCTTTGCTTTGTCTACTTCAGATTCAACTTCCCAAGAACCCACATAAAGGTGTACAGTCCTTATGTTCACATAATATCTTAGGGTTCATGACCCATAAATGGTTGCAGCATATAAATACTAAAATGCCTTGTGAAAGCAAAAATCAAACACACAAGCAAAGTCACTGACTATACCCTTTTGCTTTCCTTAGGACTCCATTTCCCGTGCCTTGCTGTCCCTTACCTGGGGGTTGCATCTCCTGTCTTTGGGTTGACAAGGCAACAGAATAAACTGGAAAACATGTGACTAATCTGCCTCCTCAGCCCTTTCCAGCCCCTTCTTTGCTTCTTCTTGGAGGCTATGGCTACCTCCTGGGGCTGGTCCTTGCTAAAGCTAGGAGGTGGCACTTCAAGGGTCATGACCTTGCTGTTTTTGTATTCAGTGTTCTCATTCTGGGGAGAGTCCACAGAGTCAATATGATTGTGCACTCTCTCATTCAGGTCTCTAGACGTGCTGATACTATCGGTAACAGTAGCATCATCCTGTGGTTCTGGGACCTGTTTGCAGTTGGTGTTTTAAGAGTCAATACGATTGTGCATTCTCTCATTCAGGTCTCTAGACGTGCTGATACTATCAGTGACCCTAGCAACATCCTGTGGTTCTGGGACCTGTTTGTGGTTGGTGTCTTTCAAAACCACAACACACTGAGGGATATTTGAATAAGCATGATGATGCTAATCTCTTCAATCTCAGCCTCCACACTATCATCCTGTGGGGCTGTCAGAAATAGAAGTGGTATCCTCCAGGTAGGGGGGTTATCCTTGAATGTGTTACAATCACCACATGAGACAGTACTCTCTGTCTCCTCAGAATTTTTATGGATATTATAGGCCTGCCCCTCATAAAACCGTGGGGCAGAATTCCAAGGCCAGCTGATATTCAACAGCTTGTATAAATCTGGAGAGCTGGACCTAGGATAGATCTTGCTACATCTCTCTTCTTTCCTGTGCTTTGTTGTACTTGGTTGCTACAAAAGTGGGCAAGGCAGGTTCTCTCTCTCCCCTCCTTAGCAGAGGAGGGAGGGTAGGAGGACCTGCAGGACTCTTGATAGAACGGATCTTTGGAACATGCCCTTTTTCACCAAGGATGTTACCATCACTTTTTCTCCTGTTGAACATATTGTTTTTGCCCAGGCATTATTAACCCTGTTTATGCCTATGAGTCCCAGGGTATCTTCCGTCATGTGGCCTAAGCAACACATATCATCTATAATGGTGGAGATGGGCAGGCTGGATCCTATTTCTCTGGATGCTAGTGGTTTATCCACATCACGGAGACTGGTCCATAAAATTCTTCCTCCATGATCACCACTGTGACAGGTGGGGAATGTTTCCACCATAAGATGCTAGAAGGAAGCCCGGGCAGTGGTGGCACACGCCTTTAATCCCAGCACTCGGGAGGCAGAGGCAGGCGGATCTCTGTGAGTTCGAGGCCAGCCTGGTCTATAAGAGCTAGTCCCAGGACAGGCTCCAAAGCTACAGAGAAACCCTGTCTCGAAACCCCCCCCCCAAAAAAAAGATGCTAGAAGGAAAAAAAAAACAAGCAAAACAAAGGCAGGTCTAGGAGCCAAGTGGATGGCTCTCAATTTCTACATCATGAAAATCACAGGGGTGTGCGGGACATGTCAAGAGAGAAGAAAATCAGTAAGAGAGTAAGGAGTAAAGGGCATGAAACTGGGTGATGGGAGGAGTCTGACCACAGGAAATTACAGTTCCAGGAAGGCAGCATATGAGGACAGGGACCTTGGACAGTCGTGATCAGGAACAAACTCTGTGAAAAAAGAGTTGTGGGGTGCAGAGCATGGGTTCCAGGAGGAGAAAAGCATGCCTTCCTGGGGCATGTCCTGCTCACTCCTGCTCTGTTTCTATTCTATTGCCTGACAAAGCACTCAGACCAAGGCAACTTGAGAGCAAGAGGGATCCACAACTGCAAAGGGTGACAGTACATGACCATCGTGATGAGACTCTAGCAACCGGCAGGCCAGCATGGCATTGGAGCTGTAACTGATCGCTTACCTTGATTCTCAAGCATGAGACACACACACAGAGATTACTTGGAATGGGTTGGGATTTTGAATCCTTAATGCCCTGTGACCCCTCCTGACAGCTCCTCCAACAAGGCCATACCTCCTGTTCCTTCCCAGACAATTTCCCAACGGGGATAAGTATCCAAACATGTTCATCTATGGGGCCAATCTCGTTCACACTAACACCAAATACTAATTGCGAGCTTGGAAGAGGACACCCTTGGGTAGCATTGCACTGTTTTGGGGCTGTTGATATCTCCACCCTTCTGCTCTTTTTGCATTTTCAGAGGGCATAAATCACACCAATGTCTCTCTTCTTGTGCAGATGTTCCAGAAAACACTTAGAGTTACAGACCTGAGCCTTCATGAAAATCTTAGGAAGATATAAGAGACATTGACACTCCACTTTTATCTCCAAGAAGCTTCTTTTGTGGAGCCCCTCACATCCAGGAGTCCTGTTTGGGTCCCCGCACCCACACTGGATGATCATGACCATCCCACAAGGTCAGAATGGGCAAGATCACGAGACTATATCTCAGAAAAAGAACAAATAACAGGTATACCCCACAATTCTCACTGGCACACAAAACCATCAGTGGTCTGCCTAAGTAACATGAATCCTGTCCACAGTGGCAGCCCATCAAACAACCCATGCTGTGGCTTCTGTCTTCCAGTCCCTGACTATCACATGCACAATGTGAACATAAGTCATGAACCCGTGCAGGGCACCATGGAGTTTAAGGAGGGGCCTGTCAATTAGCTCTGTGGGTTGGGAAAATAAGCAAGCAATGGCTGATTTTCACAACTTTGCTCATGAGGCCTTGAAAGTGGGGAAAAGGGCAAATTCTGTGTGATTCTTACATCATGATCTATTTCCTGTCATCATGAAGTAGAATGGAGGAGTGGCCACAGAATTCAGGGTGAGGGCCACGGAAGCAGAGAAAGCGAGGTGTACACCTGGCCGTCTCTCCTCAAAGCAAAGGCTGTCTAGCCAATGCTAGTGTGAGAGAAATCTGTCTCTGACAGACAAGGTTACAGAATCCATTAAGGATACCATCCAATAAGTCAGACCTTTCAAAGCCTCAAAGGCATCAAACCTCATCTGCTCTGGGGTCTTTGCTCAGGAAAGCATGTGACCAATTCTCTGCCCCTTTCAGTCAGTAAATCTACACAGCTCGTCTTCACACAAGCCAAGGAACAATTATTTTTTTTGCCAAACTTCCTGATTCTCCAGGCTGCTCACCATGGCAGGAAATACATAATAACTGTTAGTTATTATTATTCCTTAGTTTTCAGGCTCTTGTGAGTCCTAAAACTCCACATCACAGGAAACTGAGCTCCTGAGAGATGTCACAGAATGAGAATCTAAGCCGTCAAACTTCCCTCCTGTGGCAGGGATGATAACTCTCTACACCAGGCTCGGTCTGCAACCATGAGGACGTGAGCTCATAACCAACTAACACATAAAAGCCTTGCATGACAGTGTAAGCATTTAATCCCACCTCTATGAGATGACAGAGTTCCCTTTTGATCCTTGTACAGATGGTTTAGTCTTATTAACAACCTCCAGCTTCAAGGAGAGTGTCTCAGAAAACAAGAAACCCACTCCTACTCACGCGAGTGAACACGTGCAAGTTCTCCAGAACACACATATGAACCCAGACACACACATGAAAGATAGGAGGCATGAAGAAGAGGAAACAGAAAAAAAAACATTGATCAAGATTTCATCTTTCATAAATGATTGTTCTTACGTGGGCGATCTATTTCTCAACCTGCAATACTTGTGAAAGGCGTTCTAGCGAAAGGCTCCTGGATAATTGTGCTTTCAATTTGATCTTTGTCTGCTGAGATGAGTCTGCTGAGAGGCAGGTGTGTGCCTTGAATGTGTGAAGAATGGCAGGGTAAGCCCTTGTCAGGTGCCTTTGAGGGACCACCACAGAGCGGCAGCTCTTGGCTTTGTGTGGGAGCCTTTCCCACAGTGACTCAGTACTGGGGATGCTACGGCTCACTTCTGCTTGATGTTGACACACCAGATCTATCTATGAAACTGGCAAAGTTTTCCTGACATGGAAATTCCTTTATTTTAGTAAATGCTCACTTTTCTGGTTGAAAGAAACCTATGATGCCCAATCCTAAGGGAATTAAAGTTTTGCAGTACAACTTCTCAGAATTTTCTAATCCTGTGTGCTCCTCACCATGGCATGTACTTTCTAGAGCGATTCCACCCCAAAGCTTTGGCATTGATACTTGGAGCAGCTCTGAGGTCAGGGCACCTATGGCTTATTGGTAGTTGTGTCTGAAGCATGGCCACAAGGATACCCAGTGCTTCCTCAGTGTTAACATGAGAGCACAGGAAGGACCTAGGAAAGCCTTCTGTTCTTAGGATCATAAGGCTTTGATTTGTGAGAACAAAACAGACATTTTCTGAGATGGGCAAATGAAAAGGAGACCTCAAGGGATATAAAATTGGCAGCCTCCATCCTGTGGGGCTTACTTAGACTCAGAAGTGATGTCCTCCAGGTAGAAGAGGTCATCCTCGGAGGTGTCGCCATCACCAGATGAGACCCAGCAGCTCTCAGAACCCTGGAGAGCTGGACCGAGAGGAGCTCTTGCTATTTCCCTTCTCATTCCCCTCTTGCCCTCTGTTGTCCTCAGATGCCACGAATGTGGGCAATGCAGGTTCACTCCCTCCCTCCTTAGGATGGGAGAGAGGGTGGGAGGATATGCAGGACTCTTGGTAGAATGGATCTTCAGAACATGCCCTATTTCACCAAGGATGTTACCCCACCTTTTTTTCCTGTTGAACATATTGTTTTTGCCAGGGCATCATTAAGCCTATTTGTTCCTATGAGTCCCAAAGTTTCTTCAGCTATATGGCCTAAGAAACACACAGCATCTACAATGGTGGAGATGGATAGCCTGGATCCTATTTCTCTGGATGCTGGTGGTTTATCTACATCACAGAGACTGGTGCATGGGAAATTATTCTTCCATGATCACCACTGTGACAGGTGGGGAATGGGACCACCACAAGATGCTAGGATAAAAAAACAAAAACAGGTCTAAAAGACATGTTTCTCGGTTTCTACATCATACAAATCATAGCTACCTCAAACATCCTTATGATACATCTTCGGATCAGAGATTAAAAAAAAAACAAATTCCAAAGCAATTATGACAAAGCATACAAAATATGTGTTGAAATAAGTGGTCTCTTAGAGGTTGAAACAAAGACCAAAGAAACAAAGATCAAAACAAAGATCTGATGAGTTGAGAGGATGAACAAATCTGACAAGCTGTTGACTTGTATTACCCAGAGAGGATAAAAATTATTGAAATGAGAGACAAGAAATAAAGTATGAGAGTAAACCTGGGTGTGTGTGTCATTCAGACTAAGTCTAGAGAGTTGATAATCCTGAAAGAAAGAGATTTCTTGACCATAAAACAGACACCAACATTAGTAAAAGTAGAAGCATGCATACCATGTCCTACCTTCCAGCTCCTACACCCTGGCTGTGATAATCAATTCTGGTTGTTACAAAACATGTAAAGTGATCAATACAGGGACAAGATGGAAAGAGTAATACAATTTCTGTCAACAAGGGCAGCCCTGGCCTAACAGATTGCATGATGGATATTACCTACTGGCCTTACAGAATAATGGAGACTAATGTTCCTCAAGCTGCATCACCAAAGACATGAGAAAGATCATTTCAACCTTCGTCTTGAAAGCCAGTATTACCCTGAGGCTGACCCCAAAACAACATCCACGCGCACACGTAGGCATACACATGTGCGTGCACACATATACACACAAACATGCTTTAGTATACTCCAGTGTCCTTGATGAACATCCACTTGTACATCTGTTATCAGATTCCTTGGTACTTCACACAAAGTTCAACAACACATGACAGAGTTCCCAGTGAGTTCAACAGGGAATCCTAGGATAATTCCATGGGGAAAGTATTTGACAACAAACATGTAAGGAGGTCAAGTGAAGAAGCCCATGCTCTGTGGTGGCATTTCAATTGTATTTTAATGAATAAAGCTTGCTTGAAAATCTGAGAGTAGTCGGGCGGTGGTGGCGCACGCCTTTAATCCCAGCACTCGGGAGGCAGAGACAGGCGGATCTCTGTGAGTTCGAGGCCAGCCTGGTCTACAAGAGCTAGTTCCAGGACAGGCTCCAAAGCTACAGAGAAACCCTGTCTCGAAAAACAAAACAAAACAAAACAAAAAAAGTAAGAAAATCTGAGAGTAAAACAGTCCCACTGGTCAGATTTACAGACCAAGCAGTGGTAACACACACCTTTAATCCCAGTAGCCACACTAGTTGCCATAGAAACTGAGCACTGCATGCCTTTAATCCCAGTCCTTGAGAGAATTATTAAACAGGATGAAACAGCTCTCAACCATAATCTCATTTTGAGATTACTGGAGGCAAGATCACCATTTCAGATTGAGCCAGTGACTGACTACTTTGCTTTTCAGATCTTCAGGTTGAACCCTAATTTCTCTGAGTTTTTATTAATCATGCTTCAATGATCAGACACGAGGAATGACATTTTGTCATTTTCTGAAGTAGAAATGGACATAAGGACTATTGTCTATAACAGCCCAATTCCAGAGATAGAGTGAGCCTAACTAGAGCCATGGATCCGTAGGTGGAACCTTGAATGAAATGGGGGATTTTAGGGTCACATACAAGGGGCAGCTACAATATAACAGAGCAGATGAAAATTATCCCAGTTCACTATATGCACTTATAGAGGGTTACAGGGGAATTCCTTACTTTACACAGTTAAGGTTTAAAATAGAAAAAAAGAAACCAAAGTAAAACACGGCAAAATATTTTTAAATGGAAATATCAAACAAAATGAACACAAGCAGATATCCATGCATCAAAAGCATTGAATGCATGAATCAAAAAGAAAAACAGAACATAAAATACAACCAACACAGAAGAAATCTCCCAATGTCAAGGGCCAAGAGTTTCTTGGTACCAATGTAAAAACACAACAGCTCTCCATCCAACAAGAGTTTCTCTGCAGCATCAAGACAAACCCCAGCCTACTGCAGGGCCTTATATAAACACATTTCAATAATTTCTCACAAAGACTTTTTGTGATGTTACAGGAAGGAATGGATCAGTATTAGCAGGGAATAACCCAAAGATGTGTCTCTATCCAGCTCCAGGGACTGCGTAACTTTTGTCATGGCTGTGAGCAAATCCCCAACAAGATGCAACTTGAAGGACAAAGGGTAACTAATGCCACTCTCAGGCTCTCAGGGAACAGAGAGGTATGGCTGGTGGCTTGGGAAGATGTGTCTGAAGCAGGTGGGTTCTTGACTTTGGCAGGCCCCTACTGCATCCAGTCACCCAATTCCTCCTGCTAATTTCCACAGCTCTGGGCTTTTATGACCTCCCCAAACTACACCTCCTGATAGAGCCCAAGCATTCAGACACACAAGAAGGTGTTAGATCATTCATATCAAACCTTGAGGACACTTTGACTTTTAAACGGTAGTAACTAGGTAACATAGTAACAAGTGCCATAGTAACAAGGTAGATACTCAGGAACTCTGTGCTGAGTTTGGTAGGAACACTGCTATGGACCAGGAAAGAGAATGAACCTGTGGCCTGCTCCAGTGCCCTTTGCATTAAGACACTAAAGTTCTCTAAATAATTCTTAACTACAGACATCATCTTTACACTTAATATATTCAACTCTTTCAGCCGGGCGGTGGTGGCACACGCCTTTAATCCCAGCACTCGGGAGGCAGAGGCAGGCGGATCTTTGTGAGTTCGAGGCCAGCCTGGTCTACAAGAGCTAGTTCCAGGACAGGCTCCAAAGCTACAGAGAGAGAAAAAAAAAGCTATTCAACTCTTTCATCTAAAAGTCATATATATGGTTATCTAAAGGATGGTGGTCCTCCCTGACACTCTGATGCTGTAATGAAATGGACTCTACCTCATGATACGCATGACATGTTTTTGGTCCTTTGTGCTGGGTGTTTGGGTGTGACATAGTAAGTATGGAAGATAGTTACCAGGATAGATGAATATTTAAATGCTTCAAAGATTTTTAGGAAGTAATAGCATAGGTAGATGTGTTGAAAGTGTACATGGTAACGAGATATTTTTTTACAACTTGTCCTTACCATAAAACTTTTAAAACCAGAAAAAATGAAATTTAAAACTGTCCAAGAATCATACTTAAGAATAGAAATATGGGGGCTGGAGAGATGGCTCAGTGGTTAAGAGCAGTGCCTGCTCTTCCAAAGGTCCTGAGTTCAATTCCCGGCAACCACATGGTGGCTCACAACCATCTGCAATGAGGTCTGGTGCCCTCTTCTGGCCTGAAGACATACACACAGACAAATATTGTATACATAATAAATAAAAAAAAAGAATAGAAATATGGGATTAGGAAAAAAAGAAAAGAAAAAGAAACTAAATTGAAAGCACAAGAACCAACTAAGAGATATAAATTAAAACCAACATACCAGAAACTATTTGGATGTTAAAATAGATAAAGTGTCTGTTTTATGTAGGAGGGAGTTGCTTGTTTATCCCGGCTTCCTGGATAGCTTAGACTCAAAATAATCACACAGAAACCATATTAATTAAATCACTGCTTGGCCCATTAGCTCTAGCTTCTTATTGGCTAACTCTTACATCTTAATTTAACCCATTTCTATTAATCTGTGTATCACCATGTGGCAGTGGCTTACCAGCAAAAATTTGGCATCTCTGACTCTGGCAGCTCCATGGCATCTCTCTGACTCTGCCCTTTTTTCTCCAGCATTCAGTTCAGTCCTCCCACCTACCTAAGTTCTGCCCTATCAACAGGCCAACGCAGTTTCTTTATTCATTAATGGTAATCACAGCACACAGAGAGGACTCCCACATCACCTCCCCTTTTCCGTTTAAATAAAAAAGGTTTTAACTTTAACATAGTAAAATTACATATAATAAAACAGGTATCAAGCAAGAATTACAGTTATAATATTTCTATTTACTTTATCATTTATTATAACTAAGGAAAACTGTAACTATAACTATCTAGCTATTCTTCAACTCCATCAAAGACTCCAGAAGGATATGATATTACCTAAGTAAACAGGAAGTGCATTGTAAGCAACTTCCAAAACTCTAGAAATGACAGAGACATCTTGCTGCCTGGACAGTTACCGAAAGTTCTTCTGTACCATTGGGGTATCCATCTTCAGCCTACAGGCCCATAGTATCCAGCAGACTTTTCCATGAAGCAGGAAATTTCAAAGCAGTTCTGCCTATACTGGCAGTTTGCCAGTTACTTTCTTCTGTGTCCTGCAGAATGTCTCACAGACTCTTTCATGAAACAGGAACCCCGAAGGATCCTATCACCTTTAGGCAAGTTCAGCAGTCATTTCTCTGTGGGTCCTGCATGTCCAGTGAAGCAGTCCAGGCAGTTTCTTGCCCAAATGGCTAACCAACTCCCTAAGGAGCCTCTTCAATGCCCATCATCCTCTTGAAGTAACTTGTGCTGCTAGGAGCAGATGTGTCTCACTGTCATGAAAAGTCCTAAATTCTTAAAACATTTAAATGCCATATTCTGAAGGTCTCTGAAAGATTTGAAGAATACCTAACTGAAATATATCTCTATATATCTAGAAAACCTAACTAACATGACTACAATCTTACTATTATAGATGATTATTAACTTATATTTCTTAATTATAGATTACATTTTAAATGAGCTATACAATCACAATACCTTAATTAAGATCAGAAATATACATATGACAAGACTGACCTTAAATATGCTTCAATAAACCAAGATCCATACAAATGCAAATCTTGACAGTTTTAGGAGATCAGTAATATCAAAGTTTATGTGAACCAATGTCTGAGTAAAACAATTCTGCAGCCAATCAAGCTATAGCTTCTCTCCAGAGTGAGACGGCCCAGCCCTAGTCAGAGTCTCATGTGGACGGAGTCTTCAACTCCTCACAATAGGTCCAGTGAGGTCATAGAAAGAAATGAACCAATCACAGCTGTTCACAAAAAAAAAACCCTAGAAATTCTAAATTCTTCACCTTCTGTCTCCAAGGACTACATTAGTTTTCTGCCATGACCAATTCCCTGAGAAAAAGCAACATGTGATACATAGGTTTTACTTTGGCTCAGGCTCTCAGAGGACAGGGAAGCCATGTCTGGGGACTTGGAAAGATGGGTTTAAAGCAGCTGCTTACATGGCTTTGGCATGTCCTGTTGCCTCTAATGGCCCAATTCCTCCACCATGCGGTTTTATAACTCCCTGAACAGCAACCCCTGCCAGAGACCAAGAATTCAGAAACCTCTCACATTCAAACCTTGAGGAGGACATTTGGACTTTGATAAGAGCAGCATTTACAAATCTCAGTCAGCTTTGGGCTAGCCTGGGTTAGAGAAATGGCTATGAACCAGATAGAGAGTGAACACACAGGCTTCTTCAAGGCCGTTTTCATTCAGACCCTCAAATTCTCTAATGACTTTAGTTAATGTAGGCCTCTTCATCTCTATACTCATGATACTCAATCCTTTTTCTCAAACTCATATCTATGGTCATTAAAAGAATGATAACCTGTCTGTGACACTGTGAGGAAATTGTTGTCCCTCAAAATTCCACAGAGCATATTTGTCCAGTGAGTGACACGGTGGGCAGAAGACCCTTAACATAAGGGAAGTTACAACCCCAGGGAAGGGCTAAGGGGAGTAACAAAGCAGGTGGGTACGCTCCAAGCACATTGCAAAATCAAATTCCTTATCTTTTACGCATAATCTATACTAACAAAGGTTAAGGTAAAGAACTAAACCAATGTACAATATGCCAAAGATAAATGAATAGAGAATAATAGAAAGTGGTTGGTAATAAAAATAAACCGAAGCACATGGACAAACTAAATCTAAAACAAACAGTAAGTAAAAATTTAGGCACAAATCCCACCCACTGGTAAGTACACTCACAAGGTTCAGGTCAGTGGTGATTACAGGTGTTTAATTCCAAAGACAGACAACACAAAAAAATAAAAAGCACTCAGGACCAAAGTCTTGAGTCAAGCTCTCTGCAGCCAACCAATAACTTCACTGCAATGTAAGGTCAAGAACCAGGCCTGGCTGGTGCCTTCTGTGGGTGGGCCACTCTCATTCCTCACAATGGCTCCTTGTGAGGTCACGGAGCATGGACCAGTCACAGCTAGACAAAACCCATCGCAGTTTTTGAATTCTTTGCTCATGGTTTCTCCCAAATTGATGCCAAGACTCAAGACAGGCAGAAGTTATTTTGGCTCAGGTTTGCAGAAGATCAGGCACAGCATGGTAGTGGGCTCAGCTGGTGGGACTGGAGGCAGGTCATGGAGTAACTGCTTTCATTGCATTGACAATTTTTGGGTCACCTAAGGTTCTATCTCTTTATCCAGGCCACATATCCAAGGGTTTTCTGGCTTCTCAGCACAGGTCATGTCATATTCAAAGCCTACCAAAGATATTTCCCATTTAATCATAATAAGTGATTGAACACTGATAGCTTGGACCCAGGAAACTTGGTGCCTCTCTGGGTTATGGACACAGGCATTTGCCAGCTAGAAACTGAACCTATGATGCATCCCCACCCATAGGACTTAGGCCTGAAAATTTTGGAACTGAGTTTGTTTTTGCAGTCCGTACTGTCTCAGTACGGAGGATGTTCAAACCCTTTAACTTTAAACGTCTTCTCCTGGTTAAAAGGACTGTAACCCGTAAATGACACTGAGATGCTTTCCCAAGGTCTGTCTTGCATACATCTGGGACCTGAGAGGAAGCAGTTTCCTCAGAACTTCCTTCTGAGAACCCTTATTTGTCCCATCAAAAATCCTAGAGCTCAGATATTGGTTGATATCAAGAGAAGCCCAGAAACCTATAACTAAGAGTGCTCTTGTTAAGGGCACGAGGGATGCAGCAATGCCCCCTTGCTCTCCAGTAAAATGCCTTGGATTGGGTCATTTATTGCACAAAAAATGATCTGCTGTATCATTACAAGTGGTGATGTCAAGACCAAGCTATGAAGAGATGTACTGGGAGAGGAGGACTGCTTTCTCTTAGTAACATGGTGGTCTGTCTGGGGATAGGAGGAGTCTCATTCAAGGCCAGCTTGAGAAAATATGTGTAGTGGGGTTCTCTAAAGTAACAGAACTTATGGAATGAACCTCTCTGTGTGTCTGTGTTTATCCATGTAGCTACCTCTGTATCTATCTCTGTATCCATCCATCCATCCCTCCCTCCCTCTCTTTCTCTCTCTCCCCCATCTATCTATCTATCTATCTATCTATCTATCTATCTATCTATCTATCTATCTATCTATCTATCGGAATTATTAGAATGACTTCCAAGCTGTGGTTCAGATAATCCAACAATGGGTGCCTGTGAACTGAAAGTCTAAGAATCTAGTACTTTCTCAGTCCACAAGATTGGATGTCTTACCTGGTCTTTGTCTCACCTGCTGAAATCCTAATGTCAGTGAAAGAATGAACTCACTAGCAAGGTAAGACCAAGCAGGCAAAGATCAAAAGCTTCCTTCTTCCATGGCCTTACAGAGGCTTCCAGCAGAAGGTGTGGCCCAGATTTTATCTGGATTAAATATCTGCATTAAAGGTGTGTCTTACTACCTCAAGATCTGGATTGAAGGTGTTTCATTTGTAGCTCAAATTATCTGGAGTAAAGGTTGTGATTAAAGGCATGTTTTCCTAACTCAAAGATCTGGATTAGATATAATCAAGTTGACTACAAGAATAGTCATCACGTGTCCCCCCCTTGTCAATTTGACACATAATTATCTCCTATTTGTAAAGAATTCGTTTGTGAAGATATTTGTGTTTTCCTTCTAAATTTCTTTATCATGTGATGTGACATCAATTAAGAAAACCAGCCTACAAACCACAATCCCAAAGAATTTAGACAACAATGAGGACCCTAAGAGAGACTTACATAGATCTAATCTACATGGGAAGTAGAAAAAGACAAGATCTGAGTAATTGGGAGCATGGAGACCTGGGGGAAGAATTAAGGACAGAGGGGAGAGGCAGGGAGGGGAGCAGAGAAAAATGTAGAGCTCAATAAAAATCAATAAAAAAAGAAAATATCAATAGTTAACATATTTAAGTTTGAGATACTATTAGAATTTTCCTCAAGGGACATTGCCACCTATTCTATATTTATAATGTGATTTTGGTTGTATGAGGGATAGTTATATCATGTTTAGGCATTATTATGACATGGTTATTACATTCATTTGGAAATTAATCACCACATAAGGTTGTGTGTCAAGTTGACAAGGGTGGACTTGTGCTGACTATTCTTGTAGTCAACTTTACTACATCTGCTTCAGATCTTTGAGTTAGGTAAACACATCTTTAATCCTGTTTGAGCTGGGAAGACACACCTTTAATCCACACATACAGAAATATATTACGGATATATGTTTTAAAAAATTTTTAAGGGAAGCAGTAAAATCACAAAGCAAGGCTCACATGCCCTCACTAGTGTGCATATCCACTAGATTTCCCTGGTTTTCTTGTAGCTGTCAATGAGGAAGAACACTAACAAGAAGAATATGCAATTCTTGCTGAGATGCATACTCTAGCAAAATGATTATATATCTTTAAACTTTTTCTCCCCACCCCCCCCCCGATGCAGTTCTCCAAAACAAGCCTGCAAACATATGTGGTGGAAGAAATGGGATGATTCCTAAGCAAGGAATTAGAACTGTGGTTTTGTTTTTGAGATGGCTATTGCCCTGCTATCCTGTTTGTTCTCAAATTCCTGAGGAGCCCTCCCACTTCAGTTTCCACCCATTCATTCTATTATCTGTCTGCCCAGAAACACAAACATCCATGCATCTGTCTGTCCATCTATCTATTCATGTATCCATTTGTCTAGCCATATATCCATGAATCCATTCAGCCATTTGTCTGTCTGTACATCCATCCATGCATCCATTGGTACATCCATACAACTAGGGTTCACTGGACCCTACACCCATCTGTCCATCAGTCTACTTATATACATACATACATTCATCCATATTTCTATCCACACATATATCCAATTGCCTGTTTATCCACGTATCCAGGCATCCATCTCTCTTCCACTTTAGACCCTAGTCAGGTAGACTGGCCATGTCCTTGTCTACTTCATATCCAGTCTGGATCTCCTCTTATTACTCGATGCTTCCAGCAGCTTTGTATGTGGCCCTAGTAATGGTTACAGGGGGAATCTTGCCTGAAGCCTTCATTCATAGTACCACTCACAGTGTGTATGTGTGTTCTATGTGTCTGGGCAGGTGTGCATATCTATTTACATGCAGAGGCTAGAGGAGGAGGTTGAATGTTCTACTCTGTCATGCTCTGACTCGGTTATCTGAAGTAGGGGTTCTCACTGAACCTGAGCTAGACTGGATGTCAACAAAGCCATCAATTCTGTCTTCCATCCCTGCCCCCTGCCCAATGCTAGAGTTACAGGAACACAGAAGAGGGAGCAGGCATGTTTTGCTTTTTTACAGGGTGCTGGGGTCTCGAACTCTGGTCCTCATGCACAGCAGGCATGCATCGTCACTGATCCATCTCTTCAGCACCCTTCACTTTGAAAGATCTGACCCATGAAACTGAGTACTCCAGGGTTCGCTGGACCCTACAGCAACCAAATCATCATGCCCTATAACTGTGCAATGAGACCTCTCCAGTGGCCTGTGCACCAAAAGACGGGGATGGGATAGCTCTCCAAAGAGCTTTTAGCTGCTATAAAAATCAAAAATGTAAAGAAAGAACAAAGCTGAAAGCCAAGAGATGCCACCTCCTGCTACCAGGTCTTGGAGCGACTTGCAGGTCCAATAGCTCTGACAATTTGCAGAGAGAACTCATCATTCTGACACTTCTGCTCAGTTCCCTCCCAGTTACCTGGAAGTGGTCAATGAAACCTAGGAGGAGCTATCACACTGTCAAAATTCCAGATAACACATCAACCCAGCAGGAATGGCTAAAATGAGCACAGTTACACCCTCATGCCTCAGGGGTGCATCTAGAAATTTCTGAGTTGAACCAAGGAGATAAGGGCCAGTGTGAGGTAGGTGGATGGAGTCACAGCCCCTTTCAATCAGCTGCCTTCTTGTCGTGAAAAAATGATAGTGCTCTTAGTAATACCGAACCACTCTTGATGAGAGAGGATGAAGCAATTCCCTCTTCATTATGCCTGACTCCACTGTATTTCATGGGAAAATGTTGGGAGATTAATGTAAAAAAGGAATGGACTAAGCTATTTGAATTACAGTCATACAAGGACCACACCTCAGAAGTAGAGAAGACAAGCTAGCCTTGAATCCCTGCTCTCATTTTTTTGTTTGACGTTGGGTCTGTCTCTATTTTCTCTTCTGTATTTGACTGTACTCCCTAAGGCTGTGTGAGGAGAGACAAAATTAACAGTGCCAGACACAAGCCCCCAGCATACATAAGATGTTATTTTTTTTACTACTATTTGTTTGTTTGTTTGTTTTGAAAGACAGGGTCTCACTACATAGTTCTGGCTGTCCAGGAACTTGAACTTACAAACCACCTGGAACTTACTCTGCTGACTCCCTCTGCCTCCCAAGTGCTGGAATTAAAGGTGTGTGCCACTATGCCCGGATAACACTAACTGGTTTTTTTTTTTGTTGTTGTTGTTTGTTTTTGTTTTTTGAGACAGGGTTTCTCTGCAGCTTGGGAGCCAGTCCTGGAACTAGCTCTTGTGGACCAGGCTGGTCTCGATCTCACAGAGATCCGCCTGCTTCTGCCTCCCGAGTGCTGGGATTAAAGGCATGTGCCACCACCGCCCGGCTAAAGAATCTGGTAACTAGAAGCAGATTCCAAAGCAAGAGAGGGAGTGCACGGTTCCCACTCCCACTGCTTTTTTTTTTTTTTTTTGGTTTTTCGAGACAGGGTTTCTCTGTAGCTTTGGAGCCTGTCCTGGATCTAGCTCTTGTAGACCAGGGTGGCCTCGAACTCACAGAGATACGCCTGCCTCTGCCTCTCGAGGGCTGGGATTAAAGGCGTGTGCTACCACCGCCCAGCCTAACTGTTATTAAATCACTACCTTAAGCCTCTCTGTCTCAATGTTTTGTTAGAGTGTGTGTGTGTGTGTGTGTACTTACACTCCCATGTCTATATGTATGATATTAGGGATGGGGAGTACATGATTCCCACGCTGTATATGTGGGGGTCACAGAACTGCACTGGGTACAGGGCATCTTCTTCCACATGTTTTAAGATGGGATCTCTTATTTACTAATGTGAACACCGGACTAATTGGAGTGCTGGACTTGTGGATGTGCTTTGTCCTTCCTGGTTTTACATGGGCTATAAGCAACTGAACACAGGTTCTCATGCTTGAACACTTTATTTATCTATTGCATCATCCCAAGAGCTCCTAAAGTAACATACATACATACACACACATATACCAGGTGCTGGCAGTCCTTGAACTGTTATTTTCTTTTATGAATTTTACTTCCTTTTGAGGTAAATTCCGTTCCTGTCCTCAGAGTCAACAATTGTTATGACACTAAAGACACATTATAGACATTAGTAATACATTATTTATAAGTTCATACTTTAAATATCTTACATATGTTTATTTTTCTTTCTCAAATTATTTTACAAGGTAACAGATTTTCATATGAAATTTTCCTACATGTTTCATTTTGGTTCATTTTCTCCCGCCTTCCTCATTTTGTTTTGTAAGGTTCCACTATGTGGGCTTGAACTCATGGACTAGTCTGTGGATCTTAAGAGTAATACTATAGACCAGCAAGCAAGATATGCCATTGGCACAAACCTTTTATGGGGGGACCCAATTGCTCTCTGGATTTGATACTTTACAGGAAGGAACTCATGACTGGCATTGCAAACATATCAAAAACTATATGCTGCAGTAGTGGTTGCTTTTATAAATGTTGTGCACATCAAATTGCCTTCTAAATAATTATGCTTATATTCATAGATTATTGTTGATGTCTGCCTTAGTCAGAGGCTTCTTTTTCAGTGGGGTAACTTCAGAGACTCAATTGATCAAAGTACTGAAAATTAGTGGCTGTTGATTTCTCAGCTCTAAATAAGACAACTACATCATCCTCTCCAAGGCTAGGAAACATCATAGAAGAGGGAGCAAAAAGGATGTAAAGTCCAGATAAAAAGGCAAAGAGAGTTATAAGATCCTGCCATGAAGTCATACCCACCCCTGAGGATTGATAAGACAGTTAATGATTGCTGAGAGAGAGAGTTTTTTTCCTATGGAAAAGTACCCAGGCCCCTGTAAGCCACTCCCATTGGGTCACAAAACAAAAAAAATCAGGAAAGTAGAATTGGTAGAGGAAAGAGATCAGCAGAAAGGGAAGGTGGACAACAGAGTAATGGGGGGGATGAATATGATCAGAATACATTATGTACACATAAGGAAAATATAAAAATGAGACTCATAATTATGCCTAGTTAATATATGCTAATAAAAACATTTGAAAACTAAAAGTGGGCCTGGAGAGAGAGCTTAGCATTTGAAAGCACTGTCTGCTCTTCCAGACACACTGGGTTCGATTCTCAACACCCACAAAGTGATAACTCTGTAACTCTAGTCCCAGAGCATCCAATATGCTTTTCTGCCTTTCAAGGGCACTGCATACAAATGGTGCACAGATACACATCCAGGAAAAACACCTATACAGATAAAAACAAAAAAATTAAAATATATTTAAAAACCTTGGTATATAAATATGTTCATGCAATGTTTGCTCTTTGAAGTCAGAGTCCCACAAGGACAATGACCAACTCACATGTTTAGAATTTAAGTCTGACCAGTTCAAACCAACAATGGTAAAATCATTCCTTTTCTAGAACTGGCCAAGTCATGGCCATGTAACATGACCCATGCAATATTTGGGCTAGGTAAAATAAAGAATTTGTATTGTTCATCTTCAGTTCATCTGCATATTCATGGGAACAGTGAGCATAGTGTCACACAAGAATAGTGGAGACAGGAAAGCAAGGCCAGCCCCAGCTACATAATGAATCTGAGGTCAGTCTTGTCTCAAAATATAAAATGAAACAGAATAAAACCTATTAAGGGGCATCCCTTATTCACTTGATGAAAATGGCATCACACACCATTAGAAATTAGCTGCTAGGTCTGAAAATGTACTTGGTTTTTTGAGACAGAGTTTCTCTGTGGCTTTGGAGCCTGTCCTGGAACTAGCTCTGTAGACCAGGCTGGTCTTGAACTCACAGAGATCCGCCTACCTCTGCCTCCCAAGTGCTGGGATTAAAGGCGTGTGCCACCACCTCCCAGCAAAAATGTACTTGTTGAAAGAAAATGATAGCTTAGATGTTTAGTAGAACAGTAGATGTCTGGCGGGAAAATGGTGTGGAGGTAAATTTATTCAAATTGAACATCCCACAGAGGAGCTGCATCAGAATACAGTAGGGAAAGTAAAATTACAAGAAATATAATATTTAAACTAAGAATGGTGACACATGCCTGCAATCCTAACACTCAGAAAGCCAAGTGCAAGGTTAGCCCAGGCTACACAGTGCATATGAGGCCAGTGTGCTATATAGTGAGGCACTGTCTCAAAAATAGAAGTTAGATAAACAGACAGGGGGCTGAAGAGATGGCTTAGCAGCTAAGAGCACTGGCTGCTCTTCCAAATGACTTGGGTCCAATTTCCAGCACTCATGGCAGATCATAACTCTCTATAATTCCAATTTCAGGGGATCCAACACCATCTTTTGGCCTCTGTGGGTCCTGTACAATGTACATGCACATGCAGACAAAACACCCATAAACATAAAATAAAAATACATAAATCTTAAAACTAGATCCCCAAAAAGATAAAGGAGGGGTGGGATATGGCTCAGTTGTTAGGGTTTTGGCCTGACATGCATGAATCCTGGGTTCTGTCCCCATCCCTGCATGAACCAGACAGTTGGAATACACCTGTAGTTTTAGCCCGTGAGGGGTAAAGGCAAAAGTAAGTCAGAAAACATTTGATAGCTGACTCTCTTGTTGGAGATATTCATTTGTAGCATTTGATAACTGATTTTTAAAAATCTCTTGTGTGTTATGTTTGTATTTGCTCATTTTCTATGGAGGTTTGGAGCAGAAGGGATAGAAAAATGAACTCAAGAACCCCTTATTTTATATAATAGAGTGGCTTCCAGGAGCTGAGATTTGTAGATAGACAAGGGAAAGTAAAGTAGAAACAACAAAAAGTGGGTCGGTCCATTTTTAACTGATCCTGCTACATATTCATGTACCCCTCATCCATGAGGGGACTCTGCAGCTATCCAAACATGAAACAAAAACAAGGGATCAATTTTCCCTCTTTATTTATTTATTTATTTATTTATTTATTTATTTATTTATTTATTTATTTATTTATGAAGAGGTTGCATGTAGCCCAGGCTGGCACCAAACTCACTTCGCAACAAAGGATAACCTTAAATTTCTAATCCTCCTGTCTGTACCTCCCAAGTTCTGAGATTATGGGGGTTCATCACTATACCTGGTCTTACACAGTTCTGGTCACCAAACCCTGGGCTTCATATATGCTAGACAATCACTTAACCAACTAAACTACATTCCCAGCCCAAACAAAATAATTTCTAAAACAGATCATAAATAATGAAACCAAGGATTCATAATTTACAACATAAACTATGGCTGTCCTGTGCTTACTTACTAGGCCAAAGTTAACTAATATATCCAGTCAACGAATTAAACCAGGCTGGTTAGTAGGGCCATGGGAAGACCAAGGCATGGATAATTTTATTGAGAGCAATCAGACTTTTTATAACTTTATTAGAAACAGAATATAGTAGCTATTGCCAGGATCAATAACATTGTAGTTGCCAGGATACAATGACTTTTGCAAGCTATGTAAGGCACAGCTTCCATGCTTCCTTGACTTCTAGGGAACATACAGAGGAACAATATGGCCTGACTGCTTCCCTGCCTGAGGGAGTACAACGTTTTCTCAGGAACTGAAAGGCACACAGTGCATCAGGAGTTACAGACTCTAACCTGAAAAACCTATGGAGTATGCCTCTGAAGGCAACGAGGTCAGGCCAACTCCATGCTTCCCTGCAGTGGCCATTGCTGTTTCTGCAGTTAGAAAGATGAAGAATCAGGCTGAAAAGATGGCTCAGAGGTTAAGAGCACTGGCTGCTCTTCCAAAGGTCCTGAGTTCAATTCCAGCAACCACATGGTGGCTCACAACCATCTGTAATGAGATCTGGTGCCTTCTTCTGGCCTGCAGGTGTACATGCAGACAAAACACTATATACATAATAAATAATTCTTTTAAAAAAAAAAAAGAAAGAAAGATGAAGAATCCCAAGAAAGTACAGCCTGACTTTCAGGTGGGAAAAGTTGGAATCCTGGGGTCATCTGAATAGACAATTGGATGGGGTTATGGGAGGGGTGAGTAGGATTGCAGGGTCCTGGCAGCTCTGGGCTGCTGATTCTGTCCAGGGTGGGTAGGCAATGATCAGGATAGAATTTGAGTTCTGTGTAAGTTTTGGAGGGAAAGTGGAGTTAAGTTTGCATGAAAGGAAATACTGTGACCCTGGGACACTAAATTAGAAGATGAGTTGTTTTTTTTTTTTTTTTGGATGGTGGGGGTGGTATCATTAGATTAGTGTCAAAGAACTTGTTAAAAGACAGAATCGCAAACAACTTTAAAGAATTGATGTTGATGTTTAAAGAGTTGATGGTGGCTGTTTTAAGGATCTTAACTAGCTTCTATTCACAATTCTGGAATCAGGCAACAGGCTACTCTTATTTTATATAGTAGAGTGGCTTCCAGAAACTGAGGTTTGTAAATAGACAAACAAGTAAAGTAGAAACAGGAAAAAGTGGGTCGGTCCATTTTTAACTTTTCTAAATAGGTATGGCCTTTTTTTTTTTAAATAACTGAAATTCATAATATTTACTGCAATTTTGCTTGTTCGGTTCTAAAACAGTAGCGGCCCTTCTCCTTTCCAGAAAAAGAAGGTAGACTGTTTAAACTTACAAAATGTTGTGGCATGCAGACACTCATTTGATGAGACTTCAGCCATCTGGCACATCCCAGCTCAATCCAGCAGCGGGTTGAAGCACACTGTGGCAGGGTAGGAGGTGTCTTTTTTGGACAGATTCTAATTTGACCCTTTATAGTGGATAGGATATCCTTTACCTCAGGACTAGAGGGAGGTATGTTAGAAATCTTTTCTGGAGTTCCCTGCATCTTCTGAAGTACAAGGAGTCACATCAGAATCTCAGGCTGCATAGAGAAAAGTGGCTGCATAAGTGAGGTACATCATACACCAGGAACTGGGGGGAAGCCTGTGGACATGCGTGTCCTGGTGAGCAGTGCAGTTGACCGCCATAGTGTCTGCTCCAGACACTTCTGCTCTGTTACCTTGTTTTTAAACTTACTTCTAATTTTATTTTTTATATTTGAATTAATCATATTTGACATGGAAAGTATTCCCTGATCACCGTGTTTTTCTCTATTACTCCATCCTAGACACATGAATGATGATTCAAATTGCTATCCTGACTTTTGGTTTTTAATACAATCAAGACTCTCTTCTTGGCCAGTTCTATAGTGATGCTCTTTTAGGCTTCAGGGATAACTCAAAAGGTCAACTACACTTGCGTTTTGAATGCACGGATTCCAGGAATAAAATTGCACACCTGCCACTGTTATTCATCAGTTCATGCTGATGCATGAAGCAAGCACACCCTCCCGCAGTGGGATAAGACAAGGATGTGGATTGTCTTGTCAGACAGCCAAATCTGAGAAGATCTTCAAACAGAACGCCCGCTTGTGTAACAGCATATATAGGGCAGGGGCAGATGGGATGGCCCATCTCTACTTCCAGGCTTCAGAGGCTGCAGAAGACCCATCTTCAGAGGAGGTAAGAGCCTAGGTCTTTGTCTGTACCCAA
>PVIU01025874.1:0-22964 GCA_004026605.1 Ondatra zibethicus | reverse complement strand
CATATCCTTAGACCCAAATTTTAAAGCCATTATGCCTTTATGATAATATCCATGCTGGTTTAGCTTAGCAGCCCAGACAATGAAACATCTCTCTGTACTTAGCTCCTTTACAGTCAAAAAATTCAAAGAAAACACAATAAAATACATAATCCAGACATTCTGTGAATTTTCCATTTTTACGTGGCTTATTTTTCTTCTTTTTTTAAATCTATGACTATCTGTACTCTGTCTCTTTAAAGACTTTACCCTTTTATTTTAAGCATTAACATTATTTTATGACTATACTCTTTTTCCTTTTCTCTCCCAAGCCTAAGTACAGCCATCCAACACTGTGACCCATTTAGAGGTCTTTTATGTCTGAATCTGTCCTATTGTGAATCTGTAATTCTTTACTATCCAGGAGCACTTCTAAAATGTTAATCAGTTCTTAAAAACTTAAGTTGCACTTTGTAGGGGTTGTAAGGTACTGCCTGTTTCCTGCCCAGTTGAAACCTTAACTGCGCTTTTATTATGATAATTACGATCCTGCCTGAGATTAGCACAGTTCAGCATGGCGGAGCTCCGCTCCTGCCTCAGAGCCATGTGGTGCCCCTGAGCCGAGCACAGTTCCAAGCACACAGCAGTCCACATTGCCATCAAGCAAGCCATAGCACTTTAGTCAGAAATCCCATGCAAATAATCTGTCTCCAGCGGGAGCCAGAGATGGTGCCGGCAGCATAGCCCAGAAAGCCAGCATTTTAAAACCACCGCAGCTTTTTTACTGTTGTGGATGCTGGGTGAGGAAATTTTGTCTGTGGCACCCTGCTAGCAAACAGCAAAAACTCTGTTAAACTCTGTATTCTTTTTGAAGCTCTCTCAGATTTTACGTGGAGTCAGAAAACCACGTTGGGCGTCACAGAAGACCCTCCTACACCAAGGACCCACATGGTAGAATGAGAGAACTGACTCCTGCAAGTTGTTCTCTGTTTTAGTTAGGGTTTCTATTTCTGCCCTTTTCTATTTTGACTGCCCTTTTCTTGTTTCTGATGGGTCCACGTACCATAGTCTGCGTTAACACTGGTCAATGTTGACCAGACAACATGACCACAGCAAGTCTTAGAAAGGAAAACATTTAATTGGGGCTGGCTTACAGTTTCAGAGGTTTAGTCCATTATCATCATGGTGAGAATGGCAGCACGCAGGCAGACATGGAGCTAGAGAAGGAGCCCAGAGATCTACACCTGGATCCTCAGGCAACAGAAGGAGACTGTGACATACTGGGCAAAGCTTGAGCACAAGAGACCTCAAAGCCCATCCCCACAGTGACACACTTCCTCCAACAAAGCTGCACCTCCTAATAGCTACATTCCCTATAGGCCAAGCATTCGTAAACATGAGTTTATGGGGGCCATACCTATTCAAACCACCGTATCCTCTGACCTCCACATGTACCCCTGCCGCTCCTCCCCCCAAAGTAAATCAGTGGTTTAAAAAAAAAATAAGAAATAATGATTATACATGTTGACTGCAGAGCAGACAAACAAAAGTCAGCTAAGTGTCATTTGACTGCCCTTTTCTTGTTTCTGATGGGTCCACGTACCATAGTCTGTGTTAACACTGGTCAGTTTGTTCATTCTGGCAAAAAGAGGCAAGTGTTTGTCCTACTGTGTATGCTTACCTAGGGAACAGAGGCAAAGGTCACTGTAATAGCCAGCCTCACTTTCAGAGACCTTAGCAGACTGCTCCATCTGTCTTGTCAGGTACACCACCAGGCCTGTGTGATCACTAAAGAATTTAATAGTCTCCTTGTTGATAAAGCCATCACTATTTTTAGAAATAAAAAGATGTGGCATATCCTTGGCTGCCAGTTCACAGGATAACAGTTCATTAAGCTATCCTTTAAAATCTGTCTCAGGAGAAAGGAGAGCTAGGTTTTTCTGAAATAGTTCTTTCTGTCTTTAGTCTTAACTATGTGCTGTGGAATATTTGTTTAATGATACAAAAATGCGTTGCATTCTTTTTTTTGTTTTGTTTTTCGAGACAGGGTTTCTCTGTAGCTTTAGAGCCTGTCCTGGAACTAGCTCTTGTAGACCAGGCTGGCCTCAAACTCACAGAGATCCACCTGCCTCTGCCTCTCAAGTGCTGGGATTAAAGGCATGCGCCACCACCGCCCAGCTGCGTTACATTCTTTTATGTTGCATTTGTTGAACTTTGTAAAACTGTGTTACTGTGCCTGTCTAAAATACCTCATTGGTCTAATAAACAGCTAAATGGCCAAGAAGTAGGGAGGAGAGAGAAGTTGGCGGGGCTGGTGGGCAGAGAGAATAGATAGGAGGAGAAATCTAGGGAAGAGAGAGCAAGGAATAAGAAAAGGAGAAGAAAAGGACACCAGGGGCCACACAACCAGCCACAGAGTAAGAAGGAAAGAAAGATATGTAGACTAAAGAAAGGTAAAAAGCCCAGAGACAAAACATATTTAAGGAGAAACAGGGTAGCTTAAGTTAGAAAAGCTGGCTAGAAACAAGCCAAGCTAAGGCTAGGTGTTTCTTAGTAAGAATACGTCTCTGTGTGTTTATGTGGGAGCGGGGTGGAGGGTCCCCCTAAAGAGTAAAACAGCCAACTATAGGAACCCTCCTATTGGAACCCCTTGGGCAGAGTTGGCTGTTGGGTGTCACACACACCTCTGTCGTAGCGCTGCACGCTAGACTGGAGTGAGCCATTCACCACCAAGGTGTCTCAGCACTTGGCATGTGTGCTGGGTAGCTTTGTCTTTGTGAACTGAAATATCCAAGGGCTGCTGAGGTCCAGAGACAGCAAAGTTAATATACAGGAGCTGATAGGAGGGGGTGATGAGGCAGAATTGGACACCCTCTAATCTTCTCTGCTGTTTGGGTGGGAGGAAGAGCCCCAAACTTGTAGTGAGATGGTTAAAGTGGTAACAGATAAAGGGGTGATTGTTCCTGGGCATCTGATAAGGCTGTCACTCCCGAGGTGTTCTTCCCAAGGTGACTTCATGACCATGTAAGTAAGCACCTGTGACCTCGTCCTGAAGGACAGTTTTGAACTAGGTACTTGCTTTTTGTCTTTCAGACCGGCTGGTAGAGTCAGCTGCCTTGAGAAAAGCCATAGAAACTGTATATGCAGCATATTTGCCCAAAAACACACACCCATTCCTGTACCTCAGGTAATGCAGCATCAGACTCCTTGGTGCCCTCTGTGAAAGACATTGCCTAACAGTGTTCAGCCAGGGCAGATCCTGGGCACTGCTGGTGTAAGGATGCTCTGTCCCTCCCCTGGAAAATGGTCCAGTTCTCACTCAGGGGACTCTGCGGTCCCTCCTGCTGGGGTCATGAAACATCATCCTCCCTGCCCTGTGGGGAGTCTTTAAACATTTTTAAAGATTTTATTTGTTTATTTAATTGAGAGGAGAGTCAAAGTGAACAAGCAAGCATGGGACATGGAACACATGTGGAAGTCAGAAGGCACATTCGTGGGGTCAGTTTTCCTCTTATCTTTATGTGGATTCTGGTTGGTGAGCCTGCATGGTAACTGCCTTCCTGTGGAGTTCTTGTCTTTAGTGTGGCGGATCCCAGTGACTTCAGTTGGGAGTCATGTTTCAGTTATCACTCATAGTTTAGGACTTGCCTTATTCAGACCAGACCCCATAGTGCTTTCAAGAAAAGAAAGAAAGAAGGAAGGAAGAAAAAAGTCAGGTCTCTTCTTTGTTTCTTGTTCTGCTTATCTGAAAAAGCCTCTCAAAACCAGCATGAAGAGTGACCATTCTCTTTGCAACAAGGCTATTCACGGGCCCAGCTTGTGCTGAGATCTTTCAGGTTTGAAACCTTAGCCTTCTGGCAGAAACTTTGTTGGAAGTTTATTCTCAGCTAAACCTTCTTGAACAGTCCTGTAAATCCAGTGTTTTAGAAATTTTAAGTTCCAGACCAGTGTAGCAAGACTCTGTCTCAAAAAACATTTTCTTTGTTCTGATCTCACTGAAATGAGAGGAAGTTTACTGTCTGAACCATGGTTCAGAATGGTTTTAGGTGAGATCAGGCATGTTCAGGGTGTTGTGGCCATAAGTAAATCTAAAGTAGTTTTTAGATTTAACATGCACTTGTTGACACCATTGCATGTTCCCTTGCTAGGAATAAATCCGTAATGTCATCGGCTGTTCTGTCTTTGATCTAAACAGGAGATAGAAATCATGCAACAGAACAAGGAAAGTAATGAAAATTTTGCATCCTGAATTCAAATCGGAGTTGAGTAGTAAGATATGAGTGGCAGGAAGAACAGGTGCAAAGAGCAGCCATCCCAGGACTGTGGTATTAATAGAGCCTCTTGCCTTCCATCACTCAGTGAAACACTGACTGTGGCTTGCTATGCTGGGGAGTAGTGGGCAAGACAGATCTCCACACTGAGGACCTGCTGTGGGGTGTACTGCCCACAAGAAGAAATGACTTGCCGCTAGCTTTGTGTACAAGAGGTGTGGCATGTTTGCTCCCAAAACTGACTTAGGAAACCCCTCCTGTCATCCCTGTAGTAGCCCCTACTGACAGGGCTTCATGTCACAAAACTCCATTATCAGTAAGCCCTGAAAGATGCACTTGGAGCAGGGGAAAGACCTCTTGAGTTGACTAGCAAATTCTTCTGTGTCTTTTTTTTTTTTCACTGAAAAGTGAGGGGGAACATTTTGACAGTCGCCCTGTCTTTAAAGCTGAGAAAACACGCAGGGAAGTTAGGCACTTGCCTGAGGTCACAGTCCAGCAGTAGTTCTAGAGTGCTGATGGCTGACCTGTAATAGCTCCATATACATGGATGGTGCCTTATATAGACTTCATTCCCACTGTAAATCTGTGCAATGAGGAGAGCCGTTGTGTCCACTTTATAAATGAAGCCAAAGCCAAGAACGGTGATGCAGTTCCCTTGAAGCTGTACAACCCCTCGATATCAGAGATGGCACTCAGTCTTTCTGACTTGATCTTCAGGTTTGAGGCCATGTAATTGGGCGTCTCCACATTGTCTAGTCACTCTGTAGATTTTCCCCATCATTTGGTTTCTCTCCTCTTTTTTCATGCCAGTTTGGAAATCAGTCCCCAGAATGTAGATGTCAATGTGCACCCCACCAAGCATGAAGTTCACTTTCTGCATGAGGAGAGTATCCTGGAGCGTGTGCAACAGCACATTGAGGGCAAGCTGTTGGGGTCTAATTCGTCCAGGATGTATTTCACCCAGGTGAGGGCATCTACCTCCACAGTCTCTCTGGGCCTCTGCTGCTTTAAAAAGGTGCTCCATATCATGGAAACTCGGATTTTTTGTTATAATTTTGAATTATATGTCTTTGTGTTGCTTTGATAGTTTTCTTAAAGGTAACATTTTCCTCTGGAATTTATGTGTTTGGGTGTATGTGTGTGTTCCATGCACATGTGTGCCGGTCATACATCCATACTTGTATGCTGAGGCCAGGGCAGGATGTTGGGTTTTTTTTTATACCTCCTTATTGCCTTGAGAAAGGCTTTCCCTGAACTGATGCTCTCTGAGTGAGGGTGACTGGCAAGTGGGCTCTCAGGATCTGCCTGTCTCTGCCCCAATGGCTGAGCAATAGATGCTTGTAGCCAGACTAGACTTTACTTGAGTGCTGGGCATTTGAATCAGGGCCTCATGCTTACACAGCAGATGTTTCTACTTTGGAGCCATCCTCCCAGCCCATCTTCTGCACTGTGATTGTCTTCCAGGACAGGTGTTCCCTTTTGAATGGAGCTGTTACTTTGTTTTAATTTTTATTCATATTTCTAAACAGAGTTAAAATTAAATAGTACATATACCTGTTATCCATCATCAGCATTTTGTCCTACTGGTTTTAGCTATTCCTGTCTTCCTTAGGGAAGAGAAAAGTAAATCTGAAAGCACATTTTAGACATTTTTTTCTTCCTTAATACTTCATCATACATCTAAAATTTTCTTGCATAACCATAATATAAATACTATACCTAAAAAATTAGTAGCAGTAACATCATTTATATTCAATGTATGCATCATCTATATTCAAATGTTTTAGTTATCAAGAGTCTGTTGATTACCAGCCTTGTTCAAATCTGTCTATCTAGTGATGTTCCAGTCATAATATTCTGTTGTTATATTTTTAAATCTATTAGGTTGGCTCTCTCTCTCTCTCTCTCTCTCTCTCTCTCTCTCTCTCTCTCTCTCTCTCTGTGTGTGTGTGTGTGTGTGTGTGTGTGTGTTTATTTTTATTTTGGGGTAGACAGGGTTTCATAGCCCAGGTTGGCCTTGAATTTGCTTGTAGATGAGAAACCTTGAACTAATGATCCTCCTTCCTCTGCCTCCCAAGACTTGGGACTACAGACGTATGCCACCAGGCCTGTCTTTAAGTTCCTTAAGTCCCTTTGAATTAAGTAAAGCCACTCCCTTTCATATCTCTGTGGGGAGATGTACACCTGTACTCTGGCAAGCATGTGGAGATCAGACCGTGACTTTCAGGAGTCAGTCCTCTCCTTCTAGCATGTGGCTTCCAGGAGTTAACTCAGGTTGTCAAGCTTGGCAACAAGCCCTATCACCCACTGAGCCATCTTGCCAGCCCTGGCGTCTCCTTTTTAAACTGGCTGTTCTCATGACTTCTTTAGGTTTCCTGTAGCATAATTTGTACATTTGGCTTGGCTGATTGTTTCTTTGTGGCGCTAGTTAACTCTCTCTAATCCCTCTGTATTGCCTTTGAGTTGGAAATCTAGAGACATAACTATATTCAGGCACAAGACGTTCTTTTTTTAATTAATTTATTTTTTATTTTATGTGGATTGGTGTTTTTCCTGCATGTATGTCTGTGTGAGGGTGTCAGATCCCCTGGAACTGTAGTTACAGACAGTTGTGAGCTGCTTTGTGGGTGCTGGGAATTGAACCCGGGTCCTCTGGAAGAGAAGCCAGTGCTTTTAACCACTGAGCAATCTCTCAGTCCTTCAAAAACATCCTAGAATCTGTTTACTTGTAAATTTTGTTCATTCTAGTTTGACCCCTCAAAAAAAAAAAATCCAAATCTTCAAATCTTAGTTTTCCACACTGCTGGTGGCTGTCTCTCACAGTACTGTAAATTCTCATGCTCCGTAGAATTTAGCATTGCGGTATTTGTCCTCATGTCCTGCTTAGTGATGTTAAGGACATTCACATTGTTGATCTGGCTCAGAACATCCTGAATCAATCAGTTTGCCAAATGACTGTCAGCCCTGCCCTCCCATTTGACACCAGTAATTCTCCATCTGAAGATGTCCTTTGTTGGGTCCATTCATGTGTCCATCTTCCTCTTTTTGGTGGTGAGTAAGTAAAATAGACAAGCTATAAATATAAATTGCTGATACGCTTCTGCTGTGAGTGTATGGGATGGGGCTGAGGCTTTCCTGTGGGAACCAGCTGGGCTGTGAGAGAGAGCACACAGTGAAACATGAACCTGAGTGGCAAGTGCTTGCACCCAGAGCAGGAGCCATTGGGCTGAAACCCATGCTGGCTGCATCAGAGTCATCCCCAGGGCTTTGTCCCTCTCTTTTTCTCCCATGTTTAAACTATGAACATCAAGATGCCAGGAGAATCTGTTGAACACTTTGCATTCCTCTTGAGCAAGGCCTAAACATGTCACCCTCCATCACAGTGAGTCTTCGAGAGTTCAGTGGGGTTCTCTGGTCTCTCACAGTAGGACTGGTGTTTAGTAACTAGAATCTGGGACCTGGGGCTCCCTGCTTCTGGGAGTCATTGATTTTTAGACTTCAGTTAGGCTTTAGTGTGTTTAGAAGTGGAATTCTGAGGACATAATTTAGTGGTAGAGTACTTGTTTAGCAGGTGAGAGGCCTGGGGTCAGTCCCCTGACAAAGAAATTTTAAAAAAGAAAAAACAAAACAGTAGAATGCTAGTTGCCAGGGCCTGGGATGAGGGGAAATGGAAGCGTGTGAATTGGGAGTGTGAAAAGGTCTGGAAATAGATGCACAGCTGTGGTGTGCTCACTGCCGTAGTGTTCTAGCTTAAAAATAGGTTAAAATGGTGTGTTGTATGCTGTGTATGTTTTACCATAGAAAATAAAATGGGATCTTTTCATAAGTAGAAAAAAGACAAGCTATAAAAACTTTTCACTTTTCATTTAAACATCATTTTAAGATTGTAAGAACTTTGCTTGATTTTTTTTTTAATTTTATGCCTATGAACGTTTTATACTCTTTTAATCAATTTGCTTCTGTACTAGTAACTGTGGTATGACTCCTGGCTCTGATGTTTCCATCTAGCACTGCTGGGGGTCTGGACACTTATGTACTAAAGTCTGTCCTCCTTCTCTTCTGTCTTCTCTTTTGAAACAGACCTTGCTTCCAGGACTTGCTGGACCCTCTGGGGAGGTGGTTAAGCCCACAACAGGTGTGGCCTCCTCATCTACCAGTGGAAGTGCCGACAAGGTCTATGCTCACCAGATGGTCCGCACAGACTCCCGGGACCAGAAGCTCGATGCCTTTTTACAGCCTGTGAGCAGGGCTCTGCCCAGCCAGCCCCAGGACCCTGTCCGAGGGGACAGGACAGAGGGCTCTCCTGAAGATGCCATGCAGAGAGACAAGGAGATGGTTGAGCTTCCAGCCCCCGCTGAAGCAGCTGCCACGAGTCAGAACTTGGAGAGGGACGCAGTACAAGAGGTTTTAGAAGAGGCACAGAAAGCAGCACCCACGTGCAGTCTAGGCAACCCCAGGTGTGGCCCCTTGTTCCTCACTAAAGCTGTCTTCCAGCAGGGTCTCCACAAACAGACTGGGACAGGGCTGTGGCCTTGTATTCTGTCTGCATTTGACAGTGGCTCACATGGTTTCCTGTGAGAGTTCTTAAACGTCCATGGTTTTATGTGATACTAACACATCGGAAAGAGCACAGATGCAGCCTTTGTTTTTAATAAAGCATTTGGACAAACCCTTGACACCCGATGTGACTGGAGAGAAAAGCCTAAAACGGCTCTTCCATCCTCGCCACGGCTGCTGTTGCTCCTCTCAGAAGCAGCCAGTTACAGAATTCCCTGAAGTTCATGAGCCTATGAGTGGGAGAAGAATTAGTGTAAGGAGATAAAGTAATTGAACTGCTATTCAACCTTGGGCCTTTCTAGTGCATGTTTTAACAAGTTCCCAGATACTGAGTCCCACTGAGCCTATGAGTGTAACATGAGGGCCTGCTTGTTGGGGTTTCTATCCTGCCCGGTTCCCACAGTCGTTACGTCCCAAAGAAATCACACAGAGAGTCTACATTAGATATAAACTGATTGACCCATTAGCTCAGGCTTCTTGTTAACTCTTATAAGTTATATTAGCCCACTATTCTTGTATATGTTAGCCACATGGCTCAGTACCTTTTTTGGTAGAGCAGGTCACATCTTCCTTCTTCGGTGTCTGGGCAGGGAGAGGAATGGGCTTCCTCCTTCCTAGAATTCTCCTGTTTTCATTGCCCCACCTCTACTTCCCGTCTGGTTGTCCCGCCTATATTTCCTGCCTGGTTACTGGCCAATCAGCGTTTATTTATAACATAATTGACAGAATACAGAATTGTCCCGCACCATATGAGGTAGCCATTCTTCATTTCTTGAGCAGGTAGTGACCTAGTGCTCAATTCAGAATTACTTGCCCAAGGTGCATGCTTTCTTAGAGGTGCTATTGGGAACTCTGGCCCTTAAGTGAGCATTGCACTTGGACATACTGCTGAACTCTACTTTGCTCATTCCTGCATTGCTATAGGAGGATCTTCTGTTTATGTGTTGCTTTCATTGGTTGAATAAAGAAACTGCCTTGGCCTTTGATAGGGCAGACTTAGGTAGGCGGAGTAGACAGAATGGAATGCTGGGAAGAAGGTAGTGTGGCAGACGCCATGAAACTCCTGTCTGAGACTGATGCTGGTTAGGAATCTTTCCCGGTAAGCCATGACCTCGTGGTGCTATACAGATTATTAAAAATGGGTTAAATCAAGATGTGAGAGTTAGCCAATAAGAGGCTAAAACTAATGGGCCAGGCAGTGTTTAAATGAATTCAGTTTCTATGTAATTATTTCGGGGGTTAAGCTAGCTGGGTGCCTGCTCACCTCTTACTACACTGCATTGTTCTACCAAGACAGCTGGCTCCTCAGGAAGTTTTTCCAGAGAATAAAATGATGCAGGTATTTTCCAAGCATGGGTACTTTATATGTATTATCTTATTTAATGTTCTTACCCTGCCAAGGAAATAATTCCACTTGTTCATCGTTTGGGGAACTAAGTGTTATTTATCATAGAGCAGTCAGAAAATGTTAAGGCAAAAATAGGGTTCTGTTCCTCCTCCTGAAAGCCTTCCCAGGGCTTCCTATTGCAGGTAGGATGACAGCCTAACCCTCATTTGCTGGCTTCCCCCTCACCTCCTCACAGTACTGTTACCCCATGATTCTTGTGGCTGGCCTGGACCATCTGAGCTTAGAGCCTTCCACTGCCCTTGGTGTTCCTCAACGTGGAACTCTGGGTCTTGTCACTCATATCTCAGTTCACATGTCACCTTTTCCCAAAGGCATTCTGTCTTAGTTACTTTTCTGTTGGCATGAAGAGACGCCATGACCAAGGCAACTTATAATTTTAATTAGGGGCTTACTTACAATTCAGAGGGTAGTCCATGATCATTATAGCAGGAAGCATGGCAGCAGGCAGGCAGCAGGCATGGTGCTGGAGCCGTAGCTGAGAGCTTACACCCATCTACAAGTTGGAGATGAAGTGAGAGAGACTGGGCCTGTTGTAGGCTCTGAAACCTCAGAGCCCACCCCCAGTGGCACACCTCTTCTAAGAAGGCCATATCTCCTAATCTTCCCAAACCAGTCTACCAGCTGGGGACCAGACATTCACATATGTGAGCCTGTGGAGTCATTCTCACTCAAACCCCACATTGTCCATTCAGACAAAAAGATCCGTTCCTCTTACATCCTATTAGTCTGTTATGTGACCTTGACCTTGTACTTTCTTACTAGCATCTACCACTGTTAAAACTTTTCTAGAAAGAAGGTTCAGTAGTAAAGAGCACTGGCTATTCTTATAGATGACTCAGCTTACAGATGACCCATGATTCTTAGCACCTAGAGCATCCACCATGTCACAGGTGTCTGTAACTCCACTCCCAGGGAATCCAGTGCCCTCTCTGACCTCTACAGGCATCAAGAATTCATGTGGTATACAGACATACATGCAGACAAAACAGCCATAAACATAAAATAACTGTTTAATTAAGCATTTAAAATTGTACTTTAAAAGTCTTTTTCTGTTGCTAACTTTCCCACTAGAAACCAAGCATGAGGGCTTCCCCTAAGAGTGCATTCACTGCTCTATGTAGCTGGTGCATATCAGTGTCACGTGGGTAGACAGACGGATGGATCTTGGAATCATGAATGAATGGGGATTGACAAGGCCACTTTACTTGCTTAAGGCCCTTGAGATCTGAGGGTTGTCAGAGAAGTAGTGTGACACAGGACAGCTGCTGAGCTGCCACGGCACAGCATGTGGAAGCGGCCACTGGCACAGAGAAGCTGCTCCTTTCTCTGAAGTTCAGCATATACACTGAGTTAAAGAATAAAATGGAGCTGGACGGTGGTGGCGTGTGCCTTTAATCCCAGCACTCGAGAGGCAGGAGGCCTCTCTGAGTTCGAGGATGGCCAGGGCTCCACAGAGAAACTCTTATCTCGGGAAACTAAAAATAAAATGGAAGGATGATGACCTTCCAGTTCTTTCCTTTCATTGCAGAAAGAGACATCGGGACGATTCTGATGTGGAGATGATGGAAGATGACTCCCGGAAGGAAATGACAGCTGCTTGTTACCCCCGGAGGAGGATCATTAACCTCACCAGTGTTTTGAGTCTCCAGGAAGAAATTAACGAGCGAGGCCATGAGAGTACGTAAGTGCTGAGATGTGCGTGGCACGGGGTGGAAATGCAGAGGGTACTCATGTTGTCAGGCAGGCACTGCCATGCGCGGCTTGGATAGGCCGTTTCCCTACACAGAGACAGTTCTCAAGGGCAAGAGGAGGGCTGTGAGCAGAATTAATTGGTATTCCTAGTAACGAAATGGATTAGCACAGTGGTCATGGCAATTGTTTCTACTTTGTTTCTGCCTTTACTAAAAGCAGCATCATGAATGACCAGCAAAGTGCTTATCCTGTCAGATGAGGTGTGCTTAGGTGAGAGCTGACAGGTCATGCCTCCGGAGTTCACTCTGAACTCCATTTCAACTGTGACTTAGCTGTTCTATGCCTCAGAATATAAGATTGATTTATCCTAGAATGTCACTGATTGATTAGAAGTAACCAGTAAGACACTTGTTAAGAAGACAGGTATTTTTATAGCCTGAAGGCCGATAAGTCCCTGTTACCCTCAGAAACAGCTTTTGAGAGTAGTTGGATACCAGACTTCATCCTGGTCCCTTTACTAGAAAATAAGCCAAAAGGTTTTAGAAGTGAGTAGATGGAGTCCATAATTAGATGTGTAAGGAGACTGGCCCTCACAGCCACGCTGCCCCCACAGCCACGCTGCCCCCACAGCCACGCTGCCCTCTCAGCCACGCTGACCCCACAGCCACGCTGACCCCCTCAGCCACGCTGACCCCCTCAGCCACGCTGACCCCCTCAACCACGCTACCCTCACAGCCATGTTGCACCTATGAGGAACTACTGTTCCAAGTGTGAGTATTGCACAGGCTCCAAGCAGCAGCTCTGTGCTTGAGTCTGTCAACTAACCGTGACCTTTCTGTTTTCATCTGTTGTAAATAAATCCTAAAGGCCTGCAAGATGGCTCCTTGCGTAAAAGCACCAGACTTTGATACTTGGGACCCACATGGTTGAAATAGAAAACCAACTCCTGAAAGTTGCCCTCTGACCTCCACGTGTATGCTGTGGTGCATGCATGACCACTCCCCCCCCCCCCCACACACAGAAATAAATGAAGAAAAACATGAAAACAAATCAATTTCAGTATTATAAAATATAAATTATGATCATCTGCATCATTACTCACTTCGTGTTTTGTTTTGTTGACAGTTTCACCATATAGTTCAGGCTAGCCTAGAACTCAGTTTGTAACCCACACTAATCTCAGATCTGCTTCTGCCTATGAGGTCCTAGATTATAGGCATCTGCCACCACATTGGCCTCCTGGATTACTTTTTGAAAAGATTATACAGCTCAGGAGGAAGTTAGCACCATTCCCACTAACCCTGAACCCTCTGAAGTAGCTCCTGAGTCAGCCTCTTCCATTTTCTGTCTCAGACGGTGGTCTGAACCAACACAGGAAGGCCTGAATTTTCCTTTCGTACATTGCTCCATGTCTGTCTGTCTATCTCCTCCACCCTACACCTCTCTTGTGCTGTCCGTGTTACATGTGATGTACAACATCTTCCTGTGACGAGGCTCCTGCCCGTTGTGCATGTTGCCAGTTGGCTCCTGATTTCTGTTTCCATGAAATGTGCTGTGGTTGCGCTTTTCTGTGTGTTACTTTCCCAGCTGGGAGCTCTTAAAGCAATTTTAAATCTTATAAGAAGGGCGGACTGCTGCATGGTTTCTTCAGCACTTCTCCTCACAGTTGTTCGTAGATACTCTCCCTCAGTCTTGGAGGTCAAGAAAGATCATTTCAGTGATGTTGTTGACGAATAAACGGTTCAGTGCAGGGTAAAATCAGCCTGTATCAAGTGGTCAGATTTTTTAGTCTTGCTGAGGCCAAGATGATGATTCTAAGTGACCTAAAAATATATATATCCATGCATGCTAACTTAATTCTCAGATAGTCTCTGGAGAGAGTATGTGCCTCCACCTCCTCTAATAGAGAAGATGAAGAGATGAGGAAAGGAAAAACGTTACATGGAATATCTGAGCAGTCTAAAACTGTCCTGGCGTGGTGGTCCTTGCATTTAGTCCCCGCCATTGTAGTCCCCTCGTCCTGAGGCAGGAGGATCACTTCAGCCTAGGAATTCAAGGCTAACCTGGACAACACGGTAGGGCTACATGTCAAAACAAAATAAAAAATAAAGCACAGCAAAGATGAACAGCCAAGCACAGTGAATTGGTACTGGCAATGGCCTTTGTGGGTAGGCTCACTTAATATTTATTTATTTATTTTGTTTTTTTTCAAGACAGGGTTTCTCTGTAGCTTTGGAGCCTGTCCTGGAACTAGCTCTTGTAGACCAGGCTGGCCTTAAACTCACAGAGATCCACCTGCCTCTTCACTTAATATTTAAATGCAAAGTTCTTTGGTAAACAGTCAGTCTTGGACCAGATGCTGATACTGTTAATCTAGGGTCACAGGTGTGCCACATATCAGTTGATTATTTGTAACATGATATAAGTTAATTACTTTGTGCAGTGTGTTGCACCATACGTGGAGTGGTGGATGAGATGAATGGGGTTGCACAGATTGTTTAATGAACCTTGCTATTTCATCAGGCAGAATGAAAGAAACCCTGCGCGAGAGAAGGACAGATAGGCAGTACCCCACCTCACCTGCTGAGACCTGAGAGGCGAGGCAGGGGCCTTGGCATTAGGATTCTCCTTAGCTTAGCTTTATCTGTTGGTGCTGAGAATGTGTTAAGACCCATGGTCTCAGATTTGAAGTAGGGTGTATGGTTTAGCTTTGATATACAAGAAGGATTTTATCTATTTTGGTCTTTGCATAATGGAGAAAAATTATAGAGAAACCTTCTATGGCTGGAGGAGCATTTTGGATGGGGTAAAATACAGGTCCTTTCTGTGAAAAGGCCATGTGCTGGGCCAGCTGACGTGGATTCCGCCTTCCTGCTGACTGGGCCACACTTCAGTGGCTGGAGATGGTTAGAGAGGCCGTGAGTGTTCCTCTTAGGAACTCTGTGGCCTCCTTTCAAGGGATCATACTGCTCTTTCTCCTCCAGTGGCTCATTAGTCTAGATTATTTGATGTTCTCCAGCTTTAAAAGTAATCATTTCCACCTACACAGAACATCCAGTAAAGATACGGAGTTCCCAGTGGAACAGGGTAGGAGGTGTGCATGTCTGGGGGCGGGGGTGCTTATTCCATTACATGAGGAAAGCAAGCTTCTTTATGGAGCATAATTGCAGAACCTGTGGAACAGTGAACACTCACAGATACATCAGCAGTAGCTGTGACAAAACAGTGAACACTCACAGATACACCAACAACAGCCGTGACAAAACTGAACAATCGCAGATATACCAACAACAGCTGTGACAAAACAGTGAACACTCACAGATGTATCAACAACAGCCATGACAAAACACTGAACACTCACAGATACACCAACAACAGCCGTGACAAAACTGAACAATCACAGATACACCAACAACAGCTGTGACAAAACACTGAACACTCACAGATACACCAACAACAGCCGTGACAAGTTGAATTCATTTTCTCAAATTCACTTTTTATTTTTTAAAACTCCAGGTTGACAATTGTTTTTCTTGGTGTATTGTAGGTCTCTTTTTTTCTGATTTCTACTGTTGAAAATTCAGCCATGAATCAAATATTTAATATCCATGGTAATCTCCCTTTTCTTCCTGAGTGTGTGTAAGCACTCTTTAGTTCCCACTCCCCAGCAGCTCTTGCATATAGTTGGGAGTATTGAGGGAGGTGATGTTGTTTGGTTTGGGGTTTTCATTCTTTATTTTAGGGGTTTTATTTGCATTTCCTAGAATTGGGGCTTGACATTTCTCATCTTTCTGGGATACCGTTGTTTCCAGATATTAGCTCTACCCACACCCCCTTTAGACTTAAGTCTTGTTTTTCTCATTGCTGCTTAAGCTGCCCTCACATCTTGTCTTTGCCTTTCTGGGCTGTGTTTGAGACTCTCTTTAGGTCCACTGACATTGTCTTATCTGTTGCCTGCCTTTGTCTCAGTGTAATCATTTTCAGGGTTTTGAAGTTCTGCTGGGTGAGAGGTTCATTCTTGAGAGGTGTGAATGTATTCGTGTTCTTTGCTAGTGTTTCAGTCTCCAGGTCTGCTGTGCTTGTTTTAGATTCTGAAACTTGGTTCCCTGTTTCTCTTTTATAATAAATATCACACTCCACATGCACAGAGCTGCTAGTTACTAGGACTTTTTCTTGAGGATTACTTGAAGCCTGGTATTAGTTTAAACCAATATCTCCATTTGGATTCTCAGACAGTCTGTCTGTCATCATTTCTACCTATAAAAACATGTGAGGATGAGATTATGGCTGTACACTCTGGATGTCGGGTTTTGTTTTGATTTGGTTGGTTTTTTCTTTTTCTTTACTGCTAACACAAGAGGTATCAGGTGGTTGGAGAATGGACACAGGTATCACTTCCCTTTGTGTGCAGGGTGAAGATCTTAGAATTCCAGCTCCAGCTATGGACTAATATTAGTCTGTCAGACTCCCGATTTCAAACCATTCTTTTTAAAATAATTCATTTTTATTTTATGTGCATTGATATGTTTTGTCTGCATGTATGTCTGTGTGAGGGTCAGATCTTGGAGTTGCAGACAGTTGTGAGTTTCCATGTGGTGCTGGGAATTGAACCAGGATCCTCTGGAAGAGCAATCAGTGCTCCTAACCACTGGGGCATCTCTCCAGCCCCTTCAAACCATTCTTATCTGTCGTTTCACACTGTTACAGCCCATGAAAGCTGAAGGTTCCAATTCTGGAAGAGCCTTTCACTCCTCCTTCATTCCTTAATCTTTTAGCAACTCCTCCATACATCTTTAGAGGCAAATTGTACGTTGTTCCATATTTGGTTTCTTACAGCAGGAGACCTAGTTGAGGCATCTATGCTGTGTGGGCCTTGGGGTGTGAAGAGCTATTCAGAGGGATTCCATTACTTACATGTTTTCTGTTTTGTTTTGTGTTCTAGCTCTCCGGGAGATGCTTCGTAACCATTCCTTTGTGGGCTGTGTGAATCCTCAGTGGGCCTTGGCACAGCACCAGACCAAGCTATACCTCCTCAACACTACCAGACTTAGGTAAATGTGGGTGGAAACACCAGAGCCACCAGAAGAGTAGTCTCTGGGGACAGGCACCAGTGCTGGGTACAGGTTGGGGAGCAGGTAAAATGACTGAAAAGGATGGATGGATGGATGGATAGATAGATAGATAGATAGATAGATAGATAGATAGATAGATAGATAGATAGATAGATAGATAGATAGATAGAGCAAGCCTTGAGAGACACAGATGTGAATGCAGAGCCAGGGTCGACGTTTTCCATTTCCATGTCGGGAATTGTCTTTTCCATACGGTGTCTCTTGTGTCTTGACCTATAGATTAGGCTAGTAAAACTGAATGTGACTGATATTTTGTAGGGGGAAATGGCTAGAGATGCCCAGCCCTGGGCTCAGCACTCAGTAGACATTGGCTAAAAACCAGGTGTTGAGGGCTTTGTGCTGTTAGAGATCTTGTGTCTCTTACATGCAACAGGGAGGCAAGAGAAGGAAGCCCACGCCTCTCAGTGCTGAGGATGCAACACAGGCTTATATTCAAGCCAGCAGCCACTACATAGGAAAGGCGATCCCAGCAGTGCCGTTAGCTTTATTCACACCGGGTGACATTCTTATTGTTTCCCGGGACTTTAGAATCCACTGCGTCTAGAGCTTGTGTAAGCATGTTCTCAAATAGGTGATGAATATGGGAGGAGGATGCTGCCTGTGTCCACTGGGCATCACTTACCTACTCCAGGACTCCCATCCTAAGCCTTTCTGTGACCTCAGTGCTTCCTGTCTTATAAGACACTGCACTGCATGGACATGGCACCTGAGCTAAAAGGCTATTTGCCTTCTCTAATCTAGAAGCAGTCCCAATCTCAAAGCTCCCTCCTGGCACAGGTACCTTTTCCAGAATTCAGCGTCATTCTTCTTGGGTTGGAGCCTTTTTGGCATAGTGCTAAGTTTCACTGCTCTTTGACTTGTTTGGTGTGTTAGCTTCTTTTCTCATTTCTGTGACCAAACACATAGGGAGAAACAACCTAAGGGAAGATAAGTTTATCTGGGCTGCATTTTGATGCCGCCTCCCATAGTGGGGAAGGTGCTGTACTGAGACCTGCTCCTGGCTGCCAAAGAGTGTGAGGCAGCTGGGCACGTGGCCTCAGCAGTGCAGAAGCAGCTGGGCACGTGACCTCGGCAGTGCAGAAGCAGCTGGGCACATGGCCTCGGCAGTGCAGAAGCAGCTGGGCACATGGCCTCAGCAGTGCAGAAGCAGCTGGGCACGTGACCTCAGCAGTGCAGAGGCAGCTGGGCACATGGCCTCGGCAGTGCAGAAGCAGCTGCGCCCCACGCTGGAGTACTGGCGCTCCAAACTGCGGCAGTGCGCCACGAGCGGGGTGTTGGGCTCTTCTCTCCCTGCTTTGGCTTTTCTAGCACATGTGAGTGTATGGCTTGCATGTCTCTACAGCTCACCTGTGTTTGGCTTCTTTCTTCACACAGTAGCAGTCACACTAGTACCACAATTGCAGCTTCTTACTGACATCCTTAATCTGAGAGCCAAAATCCATCCACAATGATTTCCTAAAGTAGAAAATTCCAAATGACAGTATGGAAACTAGAAAAACAATTTGCCTTGTGTCTTCTTTCATGACCTGATCATTTACCTGTGTTCAGTCCTGTCTCATCCCCTAATATTTAGCCTTCCTTGTTCTCCTTTCTACATGCTATACTGTACCCACATGTACTATGTTTACATCTTTATGCTATAGGCTGGGATTTGCATATGAGGAAGAACATGATTTTTATTAGTAATTCAGTATACATACTTAATTGCTGTTCTTGGACTGTTGTCAGCCAGTGGAACATACTAACTCAAATATCAGTGCATATCCAGACGTGGGGCAAACACCTACAATCCCAGCACTTGGCAGGTGTAGGTAAACAATGATTGTGAGTTCCAGATTGGGCTGGCTATATGGCAAGATCTTTTATCCCACCCCATTCCCTCCTCCCAAAAAATCAGTGCAGTGTAATTCCATCCATTTCTGATAAATCAGAGAAAACTACCCTTTCTATATACTTTTTCCTATATAACTGTTTCAGTGGTGCTGAGGATGAAACCTAGGCCTTCATGAGCTAGGCAAGCACTGCACCCTAGGGTGTTGATGGTGGACTGCCAGAAGGTGAGCTCTAAGGCTCTTGTTAACCGGGGAAGGTAAGTAGACAGTGTGTTAGACGTTATTGCAGGCATCTGAAACCCTTACAGCACTAGAGAGGAGGAGGTGAGCCAGACTGTGTTTGAACTTGTCCGGGAGGGATGGCTGCAGAGTCCCGGCAGGAGTCACCTTAGGAATCCCCATGCTTTACATAGACCTTCTTAGCCGGGTTCACAGCCAGGCAGCAGCATCTTTGTCCCATTCTTTCCTTGTGGCTCGGCCCTCAAGCATAGATTTATTTTTCTTAAAGTCTTTCATTTTTATTTTCAGTGAAGAGCTGTTCTACCAGATACTCATTTATGACTTTGCCAACTTTGGTGTTCTGAGGTTATCGGTAAGTTTCTTTCCTCCTCACTTCTGAAATGGCAGCTGGTCGTTTCTCAGAATATGAGCTGTATAGTGACTTCCTCCTTGGCAATGTAAATTTTCCAAAGTATGTTTAAGGGTTTCTGTACCTTATGATTTGCAATGCACTGAAGTTTTTTTTGGTTGAATCTTTTCAGATGAATAGTTTCTTTTATAGCCAGCTTAAACAAATGCTTCTTGCTATAGAAGTTACTATATATTTACTTGAAATTAAAAGGAGAAATTTTCTCTAAAACTATGGCCAGAACGGTGATGGGGATGTGTGTTTGCTTTTTCTTTACTTTGTGTTACTGTAGTAAGCATACAGTACCACTGAACTTTAACAATATCAAGAAGGTATTGGTGCCAAGTTTTATTTAGCCTTTGGAAGTTTGATTAAGATTGAATTATATCTATAGATAATTTTTGAGAAAAGATAAATTTTATTAGATTAATGTTTCACTTTTTTATGGTGCTGTACCCGGCAGCTTAACAGCTTCAGTGTCTAATGTTTATTGCCAGACTACAGAAATGCCATGAATTTTGTACATAGATGTTGTATCTTGCAGCTTTGCTAACCTCAGCTATTTTGGTGCTTATATAGAGTCTCTTTTTCTACATGAATGGTCATAATGTTGGGAGTGAAGGCTTAAAGCCAGTTTGGATGCTCACCCTTTTCTTGGTGGCTTGATCTGAGCTGCTAGAAGTGGCAAGAGTGGAAACCCTTCTCTTTGTTTCAGTCTTGGGGAAGCAGTCACACTTTTGTTGTTGAATATGCTAGTAGCTGGAAGAGAGTTTTTGTAGGTACCCTTAGGAATTTGGGGAAATTCTCTTCAGTTTTTTTAAATTTAGTATAGATATGGAAATTTTTCAAATGCTTTTTCTTCCTTTAAAATATGCTTTTTAAAAATTTTTAGACTATTAATGTAGTGAAATACATTGACTAGTTTGCATGTGTTAAACCAACCTTGCATTCCTGGGATGAACCCTGCTCAGTTATGTGTTGCAAGATTTCATTTCCTAAAGTTGTATTTATAAGTTTTTTTATCTGTGTTCATGAGTGTTACTATTTTGTATTGTATTTATGTGGTTTTAGCAGAGGATAATGTTGACCTCATAGATGAGTCTATAAGCTCTCCTTTGCCGTTTTTCTGAAAGCATTCTGTAGGGTTGTTATTATTTAGTTATTGTTTAGAACAATCTGGTCTTGAAGATTCCCATGATAGGAAATTCTTAGATTCAGGTTATTACTCGGATAGAGTTGTTCAGGTTGTCTCTTCCTAGCTTTGTGTGGGTGCTCAGTTTGGATGCACATGTGTGCATGTGTGTAGGGCCCAGGGAGTATCAGGTTTGTTTCCCAGGATCTATCCCTTCGTCTTGGTTTTTGTCACTGTTTTGTTTGTAAAGGTCTTAGTCTTTTTTTTTTAAATCTTTTATTTTTCATTCAAAAAATTTACACTTCCTCCCCTTCTCCCAGTCCCCTCCCGCTCCCCCACTAACCCTCCTCCCTCCCCCTGCTTCCTTAAGAGGGGGCAGGGTATCCTGCCCTGTGGGAAGCCCAAGGCCCTCCCCCCTCCATCCCGGCCTAGGAAGGTGTGCATCCAAATAGACTCTGTTCCCAAAAAGATAATACATGCAGAAGAGATAGGTCCCAGTGCCATTATCATTGGCTTCTCAGTCAGCCCCCATTGACAGCCACATTCAGAGATTGCGGTTTGATCATATGCCCATTAAGTTCTGGTCCATCTGGATTTGGTGAGTTCCCATTAGATCAGGCACACTGTCACGGTTGGTGTGCCAGCCTCTCCCGGTCCCGATTTCCTTGCTCATCTTCTCCCACCTTCTGCTCTTCGACTGAACCTTGGGAGCTCAGTCCATTGCTCTGATGTGAATGTGGGTCTCTGTCTCTATCTCCATCCATCGGACGAAATTTCTATGGTGGTGATCAAGATATTCATCAATGTGACTATGGGACAAGGCTAGATCAGGCACCTTCTCCTTTGCTGCCCAAGTAACTAGCTGGGGACATCCCCGTGGACACCTGGGATCCCCTCTAGAGCCAAGACTCTTGCCAATCCTAAAATGACTCCCTTAATATAGATATCTTATTCCCTTCTCCAATATCCACCCTTCCTCCATCTCCACCCTCTCACTTCCCCAAGCTCTCCCCAGTCCATCCCTTCTCCCTCCCTCTCTCCCTTTCACCCCCACCCCCCGCCCCTACCTACACCCCTATCCCCATTCCCGTGCCTCCACCTTTTGCCAGGCGATCTTGTTTGCTTCCAATTTCCAGGAGGATCTATATATGTTTTTCTTTGGGTTCACCTTGCTATTTGGCTTCTCTAGGCTTGTGAGCTATAAGCTTAATGTTCTTTGTTTATGGCTAGGGTCCACTAATGAGTGAGTACATACCATAATCGTCTTTTTGGGTTTGGGATATCTCACTAAGGATAGTGTTTTCTATTTCCATCCATTTTTATGCAAATTTAAGGATGTCATTGTTTTTTACCACTGAGTAGTATTCTAATGTGTATATATTCCATACTTTCTTGATCCATTCTTCCATTGAGGGGCACCTAGGTTGTTTCCAGGTTCTGGCTATTACAAATAATGCTGCTATGAACATAGTTGCACAAATGCTTTTGTAGTATGATTGGGCATCTCTTGGGTACATTCCCAAGAGTAGTATTGCTGGATCCTGAGGTAGGTTGATTTCCAATTTCCTGAGAAACCGCCACACTGATTTCCAAAGTGGTTGCACAAGTTTGCATTCCCACCAGCAATGGATGAGTGTTCCCCTTACTCCACATCTTCTCCAGCATAGGCTATCGTTAGTGTTTTTGATTTTAGCCATTCTGACAGGTGTAAGATGGTATCTCAAAGTTGTTTTGATTTGCATTTCCCTGATCACTAAGGAAATTGAATATGACCTTAAGTATCTTTTGGCCATTCAAACTTCTTCTGTTGAGAATTCTTTGTTCAGATCATTACCCCATTTTTTAATTGGGCAATTTAGCATTTGAATGTCTAGTTTCTTGAGTTCTTTGTATATTTTGGAGATCAGACCTTTGTCCGATGTGGGGTTAGTGAAGATCTTCTCCCATTCAATAGGATGCCTTTTTGTCTTAATGACAGTGTCCTTTGCTTTACAGAAGCTTCTCAGTTTCAGGAGGTCCCATTTATTCCTTGTTGCTCTTATTGTCTGTGCCACTGGGGTTTTACATAGGAAGTGGTCTCCTGTGCCCATGTATTGCAGGATACTTCCCACTTTCTCTTCTATCAGGTTAAGTGTGATCAGATTAATATTGAGGTCTTTAATCCATTTGGATTTGAGTTTTGTGCATGGAGATAGATAAGGATCTATTTTCATTCTCCTACAGGTTGACATCCAGTTATGCCAGCACCATTTGTTAAAGATGCTTTCACTCTTCCATTGTATACTTTTAGCTTCTTTGTCAAATATGAGGTGTTCATAGGTTTGTGGATTAATATC
>PVIU01025873.1:0-22900 GCA_004026605.1 Ondatra zibethicus | reverse complement strand
AAGGAGTCTACCAGTGTGTCAGTCCAAGGTCTATCAGGACCGCTCTCCTGACAACCATGAAGTATAATTTAGTGATACTGTTGTTTCTGTGAGGCACTAATGGGAAATAGCAGAAGGTTTCATCTGGGGTGGTTGTCAATTGCACATGTCCTGTGTTATAAATACTGGGGATGGCTGGGGCAGGTGATGAGTGGACAGGGAGCAGTTGTGCTTTCAAAGACGCACAACTCCTTTGCTTTGTCAAGAACTTGGTGCCCCCTTGTGGCATAAAGTGAGAGTACCTGGGTTTCTTAGTTTTTGCCTATGATTTTGGTAAGGTTATCTGGAATAAGACATGCCTCTGTGTAAAAAGTCATAGATTTGTCTTTCACAAGTGTTTCCAGAATTTATAAATTACTCCTTCAAGGTAATATTTAGAAAGGTAAGCCTCATTTTATTCTTCCAAAAACTTCATTGAAAGACACATAATTTCCTCCCAAACTCTATCCTCCCCCGACTCCAATCAACCACGCCCACCCTCCTCACCCCAGTATTGCAGCTAAGGATGCTCTGGAGAGGCACTTTGGACAGCAGAGCAAGCCTTCCTCTCAGGAGATCATGCGGATGGCTGAAGAACTGAACCTCGAGAAAGAAGTAGTAAGAGTTTGGTTTTGCAACCGAAGGCAACGAGAAAAACGGGTGAAAACCAGTCTGAACCAAAGTCTGTTCTCTATTTCGAAGGAGCATCTCGAATGCCGATAAGACTTGGGCGTGGTAGCCACCATTTGGGTAGCAGTTTTCCACCTTTCAGTTTTCGAGCAAAATTGGGAGTTACTCACTTGATTAGTTTCAAAAACTAGATTAAATCAAAAATTGGAGTTTTTTAAGGACCCAATGATGTAAATTGAGATGTTTAATTGTTCTTAGAATTCAGTGTTCATTTTAATTCTAAAACACTAAGAGCTAGGAAACCCTCCCCCAATACCTCATCCATTCTGCCTCTGCACCTAACAGAGGTGGAGTCGGGTGGGGTCAGCATATGTGTGTGTGTGTGTGTGTGTGTGTGTGTGTGTGTATTAGTTTAAAATTTTCTTCTCTAAGCCAATTTATTTTGTTTCTAATTTTTTAACAAGTAAGGAAAAATATTTACAGAATATTAACCATAGGAAGTCCACGTTGAGAAAGTATTGACGTGCCTGGAGAACTAGATCAGAAGTTAGGACCATTTGTTCTCCCAAAAAGCCTGAGTTCGATAACCGGTGCCTACATGGCTCACAACTATCTGTAACACCATTTCCAGGGGTCTCATGACTCTTTTAGTCTCTGTGGGCACCAGGCATGCGTGTGGTGATCAAATATACATGTAGGCAAAAAACTCATACATAGAAGATAAAAATAAATCTAAAGATGAAAAAGTATGTTGGTTTATATTAGGCATGCCACTAGCCCTAAATATTTTTTGAGTAAAGTTTGAAGGACCAAAGGTGACTAAGAATTTTACTATTGCCTTCAGAAATAACTTTCTGTCAGAGTATCTCTACAGTTAACACTGAGGACTGGCTCCTAAAGAAATGTTTTTTTGAAAGATTTGTGGGAACATTTAGGCATGATGTCTATATTCTGTTATAAACATTAGCTTTCTGCTGCTCTGCTGCAGAGAACAAAAGCTGCAAACGTAAGCTTAATGGTAAAGTAGCCCTAGGATGTTTCAGATGCTGGGCTCAATCTCGAGCACAACTGGAACTGAGAGACAAAAGTATACTTTAGGGATTCCAGACCCCTGTCATCAATCTCTCTGTCTGTAAGCTGTAACAAGGCAAGGCTACCTGTCTCATTGGCTGTTTTTTCTTCGGAGACTAGAAAAGCACTTGCTTATTGTAGGAATCCATAAACAGGGCTAAAGAATGGGTCGTACAGTGGACAACTGGTACAAATGTGAAGGGTGCCAGCCAACTTGAAAATCTAAGCTATTTTTGATATCTCAGTGTAGAAACTCACTTGAGGTCCCTTAACAATGTGTCAATTTTGGTATGAATGGTTACAGCATGATTTATTATTAATAAAAGTTGGAAATATTGACTTTTCAATCCTCAGGATTACAACAAGGAAAATATTTACTGAATCTGAAAATGAATTCCTTTAAAACTTATAAGTAGAAGCGACCTATATGTGACGCAAATCTAGAATAGCAACTTCGGCGTTTTCAATGTCAGTCTGCGGGCAATGTTTATCTAACCTATTCTGTATAACATGAGTTGAAATTAGATGAGACTTTAACAGCTAAGCATACTAACTAAATAAATTATACCATCCAGTGTCTTCTACGTATATATATTTATTTTTTATTAAGTTTATTCATTTATTCTATCAGTTTTCCCTCCTTCCTTTCCTCTCATTCCCTCCCCCCACAGTATTAAAACTGGACCTGGGGGCAGCAAGCTTGTAATCCCAGCCACTATCATAACCATCGTGGATCACAAATTCAAAGTTTGCCTGGCTACAGAGTGAATTCAACTCTGTAAGACTGTACCTAAAAAGAAAAAGAAAAGTGGGCCAGGGACATACCTCAGTACACACAGATGTCTCCAAACAAATTATCTGAACTGAGGCACAGGTGCACCATCTAATCTGTGTTGGATACACCTCCAGAATTCCAAGTGATTGTCTTTCAGATATAAGTTTCTCTGGATAATTCCTATTTTCTTAAACTACTCAAAACATACATTAGTGTGCAAGCGGCAGTTTCATTGCATACACATATGCACACATACATATGCAAAATCTCACACTGCACTTTGAAACCTTAAAAAGAAGCAAAATTCAATGCAATATGAACCTAGACCAGTTGCTTTTTTATATTTTAAATATGGATCTGCTGGTAATGTTTAATATGATCTATGCAACAAATATATATGATTAGAACTATGTGTCTATAATGTTATCTTTTCAAGCTTAGACACCATCAGTAGACTCATTTGCATCAATGCATTTTGAGACTATTTTCTAGTCCTATTTAATATTCAATTAGATTTTAACCTGTAAAACAGAGAAGCCTAATATATAGAGAGTCCTAAACTGTAATTAAAGAAATGACAACTGCAATTGACTATTTAGATTCTGGGGAAAGCAGACTTAAGTCAGAGACTTTCTATTTTATGTCCTTGTAGGCCAAACAGTGCATGCCTCCAGGAATCCAGCAGGGAAATCATTAAAATGGAAAGAGCTGTTTATCTCTCATACCAACATTAAACATTACCTAACAGAAATGGCTGAAAAACACACTCATACAATGTACCTTCTGTCTCTAATGGTGGGAAGGATTTTTTTTTTCTTTTTGAAGCATTTCAAGAGTTTGGGCACGGGAAAGTGTGCCTTCAAGGTCTGAAGGCTAATAGAGGAAATGGTTCCTCATAATCTTTAGGCTTCACAATCCAGACTTCTTTTACTTCTTTTAAGGAAATTAAGGTTAAAAGAGTCATCTTACTTAGCTCCTACAAAGACAAAATTGGACAATGCAGCTCTTTCTGCTGCCGAGAAACCTTTCTGTAATAAGAAGAAAATTAAAGGTCTCTTTTCAACCTTGACAAACCTTGTGAAACTTAAGTAGGCACAGTTTTAAATTAGCTACACAGAAAACAGGCCAGAAATGTGGAAATGAGGCTTGTGGGGAACATGCATTTGACCAAAGGAAGGCTGTTTCTTTGGACATTCAAAGGTGAATAAAATATAAATGAAAGTCAAATAGCAATGGCACAGACTGCTAGGCTCTTCCCTCTGGCTCATTTCAGTGTTGAGCGACTTTAACCCAGCCTGTCTACCACGCACTCCCTTCTAGCATCCACTGCAGTCTGTGTAACACACCCTGGTCATTTTATGCTTCCCAACACCAAATGCTGTCTCCATTTGTAGACGCACGCTGTTGGGAGGCACTGTTGCTTTCAGGTTGCAGGATATCCTGGCTTGGCAGTTTTTGTCAAGCTCTGCAACATGAAGGACTTCTACCCCAGAAAGGCTTCCTCCTCTCTACCTGCCCTTATTTGGAGAATGTTTCTAGGTCCCATGCCTGACTTACTCTAGTGTAGCCCTTGGCATAGCTCCCTGCTAGGAGCTTTCCCTCGTCACCCATATATACTATATACCCTGGAATAGAGTTGTCTCACTGAAGCCATCTCCCGGGGCCTGTCTTCATTGTTTCTACAGCCATCTGAACCCCGTTCCTCACTTCTGCTTCCCCCCACTCTCAAACACTGGCGGCTAATGATCCCCGAGGAAGGAGACCCGCAGCACGACCTTACTACATGACATTCCTCCAGGACTCTGCAGTCTCCCCATCCATGACCGGATGGACCTCTTTTAGCCGCAGAGACACTGATGTATTACTCGGCTCCCTTTCTGCTGACAAGCCCATGCTAAACAAATCTTATTACTAAAGGAAAAAAATTATAATATGCCTTCTTTTGTGCTCATCCAATTAAAATCACTATTTCTAAAGTGAAGTCTTAGTAAAAGAAAATAAAGTTACTGATAGGTTTACTATGATTGTAATGCTATAAATGCAGTCAAGTTAGAATAATTTCACCATCAATTTTGGGTTCAAAGATCTATGTATCCATATTTGACTCAAATAGAAGCAAGTATTTGATACTTGTACATATGAAAATATAACTCTGAAATGTTTCGTTCTTGAAGACTGCAGGAAAGGAATGATCAGGTCCATTTCATTGAAATCTACTAATTGTTGGGGTTGCCCCACTGGCAAACACTAATCCTGTAACAATTTTCAGATCTTAAAAAAGACATTTTCTGTTGTTTTATAAAATTGAAGCAGCACAGCAGTCTAAAATTTTTTACTGAAAAATAGTAAGAATAATTCTGTTTAAACTATTAAATACATACAGTTTCTAGTCTTAGCAGTCAAAAACAAAGTAAATAAGTTAAGAAAAATGGGTAAGAGCAATAAATCTTTATTGAGTTTGTTTTTTAAGACAAAATAATCTTAAAACGCAAAGCTCCCACATGTAAACAAGAAGGTAAATCAGGTTAGACAGCATTACTATGTACATCCAAAACAGGTGTGGGTGCAATGCCCAATGATACAGTACGATGTGTGGACCCATTCCCGTCCAGGGTTACTGCGAACTGTGCACTTAAGACCGGCAGTCCTGAGGCCTACTCTCTGAACACAAGATCCTTATGGATTCTGAAGTAGGTGGCAGAGGGAGCTGCTGTTCCTTGCATGTATGTATGCCATGTCTAAAGCCGCAATATGTATCTGCCTTTGTTATCCCACAGTCCAACGGTCCATCCCTTGGGATCAGCCAGGTCAAACTTACCGGAGTTCCTATAGCTTCTGTGTTGGGATGTGTCAGAATCCATATATTACAACATCATTCTTCAAAACCAAGCTAATTCTAACTCTTCTACTTCTAACTCTGTGGCAGCCTCTCCTTTCTCTTTGCCTCTATATAACACAGCTAACTTACTTTTGAATTACTTTAGGCAGTAATTTCTGACAAAGTTGTAATTTATTTACCAAAACAAAACAAAACAAAAACCCCTTTACTTTAGAAATCTAGGTCAAGTATTGTCATAATAGTGGTACTTCATTTGGAAGAATGGCTTCAATTTAGAGGGTTTAATGTGTATATTAGTACAATCAAAATTCAACACAGACTAAGTCATAATTTATATGGAGAAAGTCTCAGTTCTTGGAAGAAAGAACAAGTGTGGTTTCATTGCTATAAAATGTTATTAATTCAGCATTTTCTTCCTTCATTTTGCTAATTATATCCACTTTGCTTTTGTAAGCTTTACAAGACAGCTCGGGTAACTGTTCTAAGACTTAATTTATTTTAAAGTGAAATTCTTTTTTGCCAGTTAAAATAATTTAAAGATGTGCACAATATGTTTGTGCTATTTAAGGCAGGTGCCAAGCACATTTTGAAAGGTAATAAACTTACCAACTAGAATGTTCTCCCAAAGGGGGAAAAAAATGGAAGAAAAGTAAAAGCCCACGACAGTTTTTAAGACAGATGTTTAAATAGCACTCTTCTTTAGATGGTTTAAAAATAATTTGGCAGCTGCACTGCCTGTGGTCCTAACTGAACTGTCTACAAAGGACAAGCAACAGATACAGAATTAATGATACACCTTTAATATTTTACAAGGCTCTTTACATTGGCGCCTAACAGCGTTTAACAAGAACTCTGATTTCAGTGTAAAAAGATTTAGAACACGCCCAGCACTAAGTACTGACACTGTTTCTCTATGTAATGCAGAAAGAACTCATTTTGCACACATCATCAGACTTTCGTGGTTCTATTCAAACCCAAACTGTTCGCATTTTTTGCACCACTGGCATTCTTTGGCAAAGATTCAAAATAGCCATGGGTCAGGAAACAACTGTTCACTCATGGTCCTCAATTTTGCAAAATGAATATGTTTGTAAAAGGAATCTACAATGGACCCACTTTAGATCAAATAATTGTAAGAAAGTGAAAATAGTATGGCTTTTGATTTAATCTACCCCTAAAGCTTTGAGTTGTCGTTCAATCTCTTCATCAGAGATTGTAGCCTTAGCGGTGGAGGCAGATGGTAAGCTTCTGGCAGCTGACGGAGCTTTGGCCATCTAGATCACAGACAGAAAGGAGAGAACGAAAAGGTCAGCAAGCATTTGAATGAGGACAGAGGACGTTCTTCTTCTGACACACATTGAAAAACATGCAGGCAGCATTAATGAACCAAAAAAACCACTGACAAAAGTGGCAAAAGCTAATCTCATTATGAAATAAGCTGTTCTCACCTTTCCAGAGATTTCAATTCCAATTTCGTCAAGAACTTGATTCACAATGTCCTGGCTTTCTTCTTCATCATCAGAGCCATCAAAGATGTCATCAAGGGTGTCATTAACTTAAAGAGAAAAGAAAGGGGAACAAAGCAATTATTTTCAAATGTATTACAAGTTTATATTTTTGACCTATACCCAAACTATACATACATATTTTAATGATTAAAAAGCAAATTTAGAGGAAACAACAAATGACAAAACTCAAGTTTTAGCTTTTAATCACTTATACCGACAAATACCTTTTGAGCTAAGTCATGTGAAACAATGCTATTTTTAACATGCCATCCTGTAGTAAAACAAACCTCAGCAATATTGTGATCACTATGCACAAGGCCCTGGGTTCAAGCTCAGCACCAGAAAGAAAGATAAAGTCATTTATAAAACTAGATCTTGAATGAATAAAATCCATGTGATAGTTATAGCTCTAGGCTCATAAGTTTTAAATATGATTCCACATGGCAACCACTGAGCTGTTAAACCTAACCAAGAAAAAATTTGCAAGATTTAAACTGTCTGTTAATGTCTAGGAGAAAATCACCTGTCTTCTACCCACTTATACTATCTACATTATTTCTTATGCTAACATTCAAAGTATCAGTAGAATATTTTAATAAAATGTACGGCCGAATATTCTATGAAATTTGCTCTAAGAATAATATTCACTTTAGCCCTGAAAATTTATTAATGCTATCATAATATTTCTTTTCTTTCCTACCCAAATTATGTATTGAAAAGAGTCTGAATAAAGGGCATCATGTTAAGTCATAGGATAGTTTTTGGTTTGGGGTAAAGCCGGGATTACATATTTATTTTGAATCTGGGCATACATGTGTCAGCCACAAAGCACACACACACAATGGAAGAACAGATGATAAATGAAGACTTCTGGTTTATCTTCAAATGGAAAACAAAAAAATCAATATATTGTATATGGAATAAACATTCAATGACTTTCAGCAGAAAGAGAGCACATTTCACTGGAAGCAGATAGACCTGGAGGAGGGAATTAAGATTTGATCCGACAGAGATACACACAGAAGCAACAAGGACAAACACAAGGAAGAGGAATATCTTCTGCTTGCGTGGTAACTGAAGGCAGGAATTTGAAAATGCCAAGAAATGGGTGTGTGAGGAATTGGCCAAAATATTACCCAAATAATTACCCAAGGAGTTACCCAAAATATTCAGAGGAAATGAAAGGGAAAACAAGATGATAACTTATTTGATCTCCTTGTAACCAAATTGGCATTGGGCTCTGGTTGTAGACTGAGTATCTGTTAGTGAAATAGTATCTACAAGGAGTTCTTAGCATATCCTGGCTTACTATTGCAATAGCTCACAGCTTATGAGCTATGGCTCCCTGAGGGATTTTACATGAAGCAGTAGACCATCTGGGGAATGACCACAGTACAAACATTTTCAACCTTAATGTTCCTTTCAACATAAGATGGCAAGCAATGTCATGAGATATCTTATCTAATATGAAATCACAGATCTTATACTCAACACAGGAAGAAAGTTAGACTCAACCATGATCTCAGCGCCATCCCTGCTTTGCTTCTGCACATTAGCTTTTGGTAGCCCTGACATTAATAACAATGGGTACTGGTTCTGAGATTGAAAATTTGGCTTGTTAAACAGTAAAAAATAAACTGAGAAAGGTCTAAAAACCTTATGATAAACATGGAATATCATAGAATACTATCTCTAAGGAATAAAAACATATATTATGACATAAATCAGATTCAAATTAGAATCTCAGTTCTTGTATTCAGCTTTTAGAGCAAGCCACTTTGCCTTTCTGGGGCTCAGAATTCATGCTGGCCTATCACATCTTTACTAAAACACTGTTTTACTTTTCGTATGTAATGTTTTTTTCCTTTTCTTTTCTTTTCATTTTTTTGTTTGTTTGTTTGTTTTCTTTTTGTTACACTGTGGTCAGCAAGAACCCACTCCAAAAATCTGGTCAGGCAGCCCCAGAAGTAAGCCTCTGGAGTATTAATTCAGCAGCATGTAACCTGAGCAGTAACAGCAGTGAGACAGATGAGAAGCCAGGCCAGGTCTATGAAGGTCTAAATTAGCAGATCTCAACCTGTGAGTCATGACCCCTTTGAGGTCAAAGACCACTTTCAGGGGCTCAAAAGACCCTTTTTTCAGGATTCATATATCACACATTTACATTACAATTCATAACAGCAGCAAAATTACAATTATGAAGTAGAAAGGAACATAATTTGTGGTCAGGAGTCACCACGACATAAGGACCTGTATTAAAGGGTTGCAGCATTAGGAAGGTTGAGAAGCACTGGCATAGATGAAGACATTCTAGAGAAGAGGTGAGGGAGGGACAGAGTGTGAGCACTGCAGAAGCACAATCAGAAAACAGCTCGCATGTGATAAAGATGTAAACATTTCCCACAGGACTTGTTCCAAAGCTTGAATGTGGACAAGTTTGGGCAATACAGCATACAAAGCTTGTGGTAGTAACCAACCTATATGATTTGACTTACAGCCCACTTCACAAGATGGGCCCATACTTCACACTGTTTGTGTAACCAAGGACCTGAGACCTGAGACAAGATAGCCCAAAGAATTAGGATAAAACCAAAACCAAATACTAGTGTTATATTAAAAAAAAAAAGTTTCAATAAAATGACTCCTAGGGACATTTTGCTATATCCTTGCTCAGCCATCATCAGAGAAACTCCCTCCTGCAGCAGATGCAAACAAATACAGAGACGCACAGCAAGACAATATGTGGAGTAGGAGAACTTGGAGCACTAGACATAAATGGGATGTCTGCATCAAATCCCTTTGCTGTGGGATAATACTCTTGTACACTGTAAAGATTTGTCACTCATATTGGTTTAATAAAACACTGATTGGTCAGTAGCCAGGCAGGAAGTATAGGTGGGCTAATGAGACTCAGAGAATTCTGGGAAGAGGAAAGGCAGAAACGTAGTTGCTAGCCAGATGCAGAGGAAGAAAGATGAGAATGCCTTACTGAGAAAAAGTACCAAACCACATGGCTAAAAATAGATAAGAGTTATGGGTTAATTTAATTTGTAAGACCTACTTAGTAATAAGCCTGAGCAATAGGCCAAAAAGTTTGTAATTAATATAAGCCTCTGTGTGTTTATTTGGAACTGAACAGCTTTAGGACCAGGCAGGACAGAAACTTCCATCAATATCACTCCCCTCAGGACTCAGGGAACCCTACAGAAAAGGAGGTGGAATGTTTCAAAGAGATTTCCTGTATTTTTCTAAGGCATTAAATAGAAAGTAAACAACTCTTTGAACTATCAGTGAAGAAACTCATAGTATAGTCAACATCAGGAAGATACTCTAATGGGCAGGAGACTATCAGCTCGGGAGGTAATCTAGCAAGTTTAAAGATGCTGTTTGCTACACTAGATGATTACATTTAAACGTTAGAAGGTGAGTGGAGCCAAACTGGCAGAGCCCCACACAGTTGACAAGCAGCCAGAAAAATGACAGTATGGTGCAAAATGTTGACACACAAATGTTTCAGTATTGATCAGCATGGGCTGAAGGGTCATTCAGTCATTATTAGTAAAATAAACATTGGGGTCATTTTGTTGGGAAGAAGTTTGGGATCTCACAAATAAATCTCAGTTTATAACCTCAGGATATTTAACAAACCAACACAGTAAAACAAATTCAGTTTCAAAGAAAGATTATCAAATAAATTGGAAATTTGAAACTAACCCTATTGATGAAAATGAAGGGTTTAGTGAAGGTGTATTGACAATAGGTGATATACTAAAACTACTTTTATATTTTGATGCTGAGAAGCAAAGCAGGGCCTTAGGCATGTTAGGCAACCACGACCCTGCAACTGCAGCACATTCTCAGCCTGATCCTAAAGCTGAATATTTATGTTAGACAGTTGTGGCTGTGTGTGCTTTCACTTCTCCAGGAAAGCACAGGCAGAAATTTGCTGCAGCATCAGTAACCACAGCTGGGGAGTCCACTCCTTTACTCACCACCCTTCTTCCACGGTATGCTTGGAATCTCAAATTTATGATAGTTTGTGACATAAAGCACAAGCAGGAGGCCCACTGCCTCTCTCCTCACAGGATAGGCCTCCAGTGTGACGACCGTGCTGAGACTTTAAAAACTACTGTTTTATACTATCCAGTAAAATTAAAAACTGTTAAGACCATTCTCTGATGGAATTATGGCACAGTATTATCTTTAACTGAAAATAGACTTTTTTCATATAATATAATCATGGTTTTGTCTCCCTTATACCTCCCAGATCATCCCCACCACCCCAGACCTATCCAACTCTATTGTTGGGGGCTGCTTGTTCATTTCCCAGCTGCCAAGACCTGAAATAACCACTCAGAAACTATATTAATTATAACACTTCTTGACCTCTTAGCTCATGCTTCTTATTGGACAGCTCTTATATCTTAAATTAACCCATTTATATTATTTTATATTTCACCACAAGGCTCATGGCCTACCAGCAAGGTTCCAACTGGAAGCTTGTATCTTTCTCCTCTGGTGGCTACATAGTTTCTCACTGACATTGGCTAGTCTCTCTCTCTCTCTCTCTCTCTATATATATATATATATATATATATTCCAGCCTGGCTATATTCTGCCCTGCCATTGGCTTAAAGCAGCTTCTTTATTAACAAATAAAAGCAACACATATACAGAAGGACTTCCCACACCACAAGTCCACTGTCTTTCTTTCTCTTTAGAAAACACCCAAGCCAATTAAAAGCAAACAAACAAAAAACAAGTCAGAATAGAACACAACAAACTAATAAACACTGGGAAAAAGAAACAGAAACAACATGAGAACCATACATACATGTACAAACACAAAACACATAAAAATACAAACGGGAAACTATTACATATAATCAAAAGATTAGGAAGGCAAAACAATGCCTAGACAAAGCAGTATGAGACAAGACCCCTCCAAAATAAGCACTTAGTTCATTTTGAGTTGGCCTTCCCCTGCTGGGCCTAGGGCCTGCCTTTTTATAGGCAGAGACTCCACTGGAGAAAATTAATTTTTCCTTTGCAGGTGGTTGTCAACTGGAGATAACTTCTTGGTTGGGCAGTGGAGAACATGTCCACTTTCTCTTCTCAGTACTGGGACGCCACCTGGTTTGGAGCTGTGTAAGCCCTGTGAATGTTGCTACTGTCTCTGTGTGTTCACAGGCAGAGGATATTTATATGAGCCCTTCCCTTCAGTTAAAATACTGAAAGGCTGTCTATCACGCTGGTTTCACTTCTGGCTTCATTATCTGTGAACACGGGCTGCTGGGTCATGAACTTGGTTAAATAGAGAAGGAGAAAACTATACTTTTTTAAAAAACTTACTCATTTCTTCAGTCATTTCCATTTTCATGTTTTCCTTCTGGAAATTCTGCATTGTTTGCAGTGTCTTCTGTGGATCCATTTTCTTGTTAACTGCTTGCATTGTCTTTAAGAAATAAAAAGAGTCATGTTAGCTACCTAATTATGAAAGTCATCTATGGAGTAGTCTATAAAGTCAGCTAAAGCAAATACAGCCTTCTGACTGACCTAGTGTTAAGTCAAATTCTAAAACTTGTCTGAGGAAGGTAACAACTAAAATCCACTGAATAAGGTAGACTCATTCTCCACTAAAGCTCTGTCAGCATACTGACCTTTTATCTCTTTAAAGGAGTATACACCCTGGCACAGGATTGTCACACATGCTAGTCCTCATAAGTGCTCCTCTCTGCTCTATGCAGTTTGCACATAGTAATCTTAAAGTCAAGTGACATTTAAAACACAAGACCTCCATGTGGTACTTCCTTTCTTTTTCCCCTTATTACAAATGGAGAGCAAAGGCACAGATGGCTCAATAATTTGCATAAGGCCACACTATTCAGTGAAATGTCACCTGGGTGTGAGCAAAGTGTTAGAGTCCTACACATGCTATATCTCCTGCATGCTGCCTCTTAGAGAGACTGCAAGCTCCATGCAGGTTAAGTCCTGGCTTAGCCATTTCATCTGAACTACTTGGGTACTCAAACAAATACTTGCTGACCAATAATATGTTCTAAAGACATTTAATTAAGAATTCCAATTCAGATACCTGTATGTGGCAAAAGTCTATTAGATATCATTTCTGAGCATAACATTTACAGAACACTACAAGGTACTTTGTTCCCCTTAACACTGGTGCAAAGTTACCAGTCTTACCATGTGATCTTCAAATGACCTTGTGCCCAAATTAGTCAGACTTTTAGTTCTGTCCGTCTGTAAGACTACAGAGGAGATTCAAACTACCTGCTCTTATATATTTTTCAGTGACTGAAATGATCAGAGTCCTTGAAACCAACAGTTAAAGTACTGGTTACACTCACTCACACACACAGTGTGTGTAAAATATACAGATAATTATACACACAAACATAAAATTTTGCAGTCCTGAAATGCAAAAGTTTCTATTTATAATATTCATATGTGTGGCTCTGAACAAAAATGAATAAGGAAAAATAATTCCACAAAAGTAGTCAGAAAAAAATAATAAAAAAATAGCCAAATTTTCTGACAATTTATTGGAAAAAAACCAAACCAACACTATTCTAAGTCAACTCCATATAAACTTTGAAGTTCCATGTGGTCTTTGGAAAATGTGAATGTCCTTACTTTGTTACACACCAATAACTAAGCCAGAATAAACCATATGGGTTGCACAGTATTATAAATCATTTTATTAATAACTAAGATTTTTGTACCACAGATGACCAGTTTCTTTGAAATCTAATTTGAATATCAGTATTTATATATCCTTGATGAAAAGACACCAAAGCTTTAAGTTACCTTTGCAGTGGTAGACATCGCACCGGCCATCTTCATCTGGGAATTCATCACTTTAGTTTGTGTGGACATTGACGTGACTTTTGAGCTGACTGCAAAAGTTCTCGTCTTCTGTTTCCGTAGATGGACAAGCTGCTTAGCTAAAACCCTGCAAGCTTCTTTATTACCAATCTTGGCCATCTTCTTAATTTCTAACTCCTAAGAAGACAAGAAAGATAAGGGATCATCCTCAGTGCTTATCTTGAAGAACGTACCTAGTAGGCATGAAGTCATAGAGAGGAAGGATGTTTGAGAGGCTATGTCATATGTTCACACAGGAAGAACTGTTACCCTCATTCATGAATATAAAGCAAGTTTATGAAACAGATGCTTACAGCCCAGGAGAAAATATAAAATGGAAATCCAAATATAGGTAAGAAAAACAGTAAGACAAAGAAAATAAAGATTGAGGTAGTAAATTAATAATACAGATAACTGCACTGAAACAAATAGTCTACCTTATATGCCAACAAGAAAAGCAACTTCTGGAATATATAAGAGCAAATCTAACTCTAGGTAATCTCATGAAAGAAGAGCAAAGGTGTCTTAAAAAGTGGAAAATACATTATATATTTACCAAAGTCTGCAAACCTGGAATGGCTATACTAATATCAGATCAAATAAATTTTAGAACAAGAGATATTGCTAGAAGTAAAAAATATGATCTCATAATGATAAAGGAACTAAAACATGAAACTATCAGGTCAATCCTAAGTGTGTACACATGTGTTAAGTGTGCTTCATAACATGGTGATCACAACTGATGAGAGAAAGGAGAAACAGTCAAGTACACAATGTGCCCGAGAGAGAGATATCAACCTTTCTTTTAAGCAGGCTGCCAGAACTGTTTCAAATACAGCTGTTTTCTCTTAACCACAGCAATGTGTCAAGATCCCAGTGATGCCAGAAAGTGCAGACAGAGCCAAATCATTACTGTACTATGATGTGTGTAGGGGTGTGTGTGTGTATAATTAACATCTGCCTTCCCTTTAAGGAAAGGAATGCATAGCTTTCCTCTGCTGTGCCTGAATGCTCAGCATCATCACTAACAGTGTGGGACTGTTTTAAAGTGAAGTATGAAATACTTGGCCACAAGCACTGCAGCGACTCATCTGATAGCCAGTGGGCAGTGGGGGGGTCAGTGTGTACAGTGTGGATGCAGACAGGGCAGATTCAGTTCTTGGGGAGATGGAGGTGGGTGGTATGATAATACCTCAACAGGGTGCAACTAGTAGGTTACTCGGGGACATGAAGTTGAAGCAGGGGCAAACTGGGAGGAGTTAGGGAACAAATGTGTGAAGAAGACAATCAAACCACATTGTAAGAAATTGTCAGAGAATTCATAAAAGTATATAATAAAAAGGGTTCCAAGATAGGAAATTAAAACATAAAGCTTTCCTTCTTCATGATCCACTCACATAGGAATCTTGTAGCATGTACAAAAGGCTACAAGAATAAATGAGCTGAGGAAGCTTGTATGATTCAAGATACAAATAAAAAACTTGCCACATCTCTATGCATACCAGTCGAGAGAGATATATTAAAAACACTCGTGGACAGTAAAACTTATTGCTATAACGTTAATTCTTTCCAATAATTTACACATTTAAAGTAACTCCAATCAATCTAGTCATCTCTGTACAAGTGACAGGTTTGTTTTAAAGTTCCCATGTAAATATGAAACACGTCAAATACCCTAAAGAATTTTGAGAAGAAGGAAGCATCCAGGTGAATGATGAGGCTTTTTCTAACTTTAAGTCTCCTATGAAATAGGAGTAAAACAGTAACAGCAGCAGCACAGCCCTGGGCGTGAGTGCAATCCTATCAGCACAGCAGAGAGCAGGAAGAGCTCACACTGGAAATCTGTCTTACCAAGGATAAGGGAAAGCAAGGCGATATGTGGGCTACAGATCTCCAAGTACACAATGTACCCCTCTATCTAGTGCCACAGAGAAACCAGGCTCTCACGGAAAGGAAAAGAAAAGAAAAAATGCAATGGTTATTTTTTAAGTGATCGAGAAAAAAAATAAGAAAAATTACTATTGAATTTTGCTAGGCAAAAATTTAATATATTAAAAGTATTAGCCGCAGGAAAAAATCCTAATTGTCTTTATCATAATAAATAACTTTTGTTTATCAAAAGACATTTAGGAAAATGAAAGAAAAGGTCAAGAACCTGCAGAGCACATCTTCAAAGCATGCTCCTAATGAGGCACTTGTACCCAAGCACAACAGCTATTATGATAAAATAATCAAGAAAGGTGGTAAGGGCAAGAGAGATGGCTCAGAAGCTATGAGCACTTGCTTGCACTAAGTTCCCACTATGTGACTGGTTCCCAGCATCTGTGTGTGTGTGTGTGTGTGTGTGTGTGTGTGTGTGTGTGTGTGTGTGTGTGTGTGTGTGTGTGTGTGTAGAATCACAACTGTTGTAACTCTACCTACAAAGTAATCCCACCCTCTTCTGACCTCACATTAGATGTACCTTCACACACACACACACACGCGCGCACGCATGTACGCACGCACACAAAAATTGAAAAATAAAACTTTAAAAAATTATTGATGATGGGACGTGAGTAAAATCAGGCATTTTGACAAAGAATATCTATAAATGGGAATTAGACTCATTAAAATAGAGGCCTAGCACCACTAATGACTAGGGAGATTCAATTCAGTGTCTGCATCTACGACCTCCACAGAATGGTTCAAACTGACTGCACTCTAGCTATGTGGAAGAGCTGCAATGCATCCACTGACACTACAGAGAAAAAATATTACAGACGCTTTGCAAACTGTCCAGTACTTTCTTATATGAGGTTAAATATGTAACCCACTTTCAGTAATTAACTAAAAGAAATAAAAACATACAAAAAAATTCATTTGTATACATATAGAAACTTCACTTATTGAAAAATCTGAAAACCTCATATGCCCTCTTGAGTAACAAACAGAAAAATTAGGAAACATGCATACAACAGAATGATATCCATCATATATGTGGAAGCAATAATTAACCTCAAAATTAATTGCACTTAAAGAAACAGAACAATGTTTATTGTGATTTCACCTTTATACAATTTAGAAAGACAAACAAATCAAGGGACCCCTGTACTAATCTCACTGAATGGAGAGAGACAATGAGGACGGATAGGAGGGATTTCATGAGGCATCAGGAGTTTGCTGGAACAATGGCTGTGTTTATGGTTTTCTCTAGAGTAGTATATACTTATATAATATACTTAAAACAAAGTATCAATGGTATACTTAAATATGTGCAATTTATTGAATGTCTCATAGCTCAGTAAAACTTTAAGATCGGGGCAACATGCACTTAAAAATATAGCATAAAGGCAATTTTAAGATGAGCCATATCCATCTAATTAAAAATAAACTGTCATGGAACAATCATTCTTAAGAGATCATGTAAGACAACTATGTGTTATGATATTATTTATTACTCTTTTATTTTCTGTGACTATTTTTATTTTTAATGTTAATCAAGAAGGTAGATCTGTTTTAAGAAATATTTATTTCTAGACATTCATAATTTTCACAAAATGAAATAATTTGATTCTGTATCAACAGAAAACAGAATTCTGATAAAAACCAACAAATGACACAATAACAAAAGCAGAAAATTGAGCAAAGGATGAAGCACTGTTTCTTACAAGTAAACCTCTTGTTTATGGCCTTTTCTGAGTTAGATAATTATTCAACACTACTTTCCAAATTTATTTTAGAATTTTCCTGAAGTTCAATGTCCAACTCACCAGCTGTTTCTCTTGTTTCTCTAAGGCTGCTCGATCTCTGATTATAGCCCTCTGTGTGCCTCGCAGCTCTCGATTCTGTTCCTTTATTACATCTAGGAGAACCAGAAAAGAAACCTGAATCCATGACTGTAAGAATTTCCTCAATACTGCTTAAAATGCTGGACTAAGAGAATGTAACAAAAAAGGAAACTTTTAATAATGTTAATTTTTTCTTTCAATTTAATATACTACAAAGTAATCAAATATTAAAATATCTATTATAATCATAGATTATATAAATAGAAAGATTTTTCAAATACATGGTGCTTAAAAATTTATCTTAAGAGAATTATTATACAAGTGCATATGGCACATGTAACAACCTCCCCCAGCCCCAACACACACACATGTGCCCTTTTCACCTCTCTACTCCAGCACTATGTGGATATCAGAAAGAAACACATTTATATGTTTAACCGGATCTTTTTTATTATATAGTTAAATCTTATCAGTATGAAACAACAAATTTTCTAGTGAAGCAAATGCAGATTTTAACCACAACTTACAGAGTGGGAAACTTGCAAAGACTTAGAATATTCTCAAGCTACATATATGACAGAGGATTGATATCCACAATACATATGGAACTCCGAAACAAATAAAAAAATAAAGTCTGAACAACAGACCGAAATAGGTGTTTCTTGAAACAATATACACAAGTGAGCAATAAGTAAATGAAAAAATTCTCAATACTAGTTATCATGGGGCACAAGTATAAGACAGCGCTGGCTGTGAATGGCGATGACTGCGCAGGAAAAGGAGAGGGTCCGGGTGTGAAGGGTGTGGTGTAAAGAAAGGGAACCCTTACACATTGTTGGTGGAAATGTAAACCAGTACAGACAGTATAAAACAGAGTTGAAATTCCAAAAATATTAAAACTTTAGCTACCAAATGATTTAACAGTTCATTTCTAGTTACATAGCCAAAGTAAACAAAATCAGTATAAGAGAGACATAGACATTCACATTTTTAATGCAACACTGTTCACAATAGTCAAGAAATGGAAGCAACCTAAGTATCCATTACCTGATGATATAGAAAGAAAATGTAGTATGCAGTCCTAATGAAGAATTATTTCCAAAAATAAATTCTGTCATCTGTGACAACCTGGATAGAGCTGGAGTCCTTTGGAACTGATGATCAATAAGTAAAGTAAGGTGGGTACAGAAAGAACAGTACCGCCTGACTGTGGTAGAATCTAAGAGATGTTTCCACACAAGCTGAGGCTGTATAGTGGTTTCCAAAGTCTGGGGATTGAAGGAAGGCTGGCAGAGGTGGAGTTTGAGTGAAAGTGTCCCCCAAAGGCTCAGGTGTTTGAAGAGCTCTCTCCAGCTAGTGGCACTATTTTAGGAGCTTTGGAATTTTTAAGAGATGGGTCTGGCCAAGCAGCAGGTTTCAACCTGTGGCTTGTAACCCCTTTGGGCACTGCACAGATATCCTGCCTATCAGATATTTACATTACAGTTCATAACAATAGCAAATTACAGTAACACAGTAAAAACGAAATAATTTTATGGTAGGGTGTCACCACAGCATAAGGAACTGTATTAAAGGGTCGCAGCATTAGGAAGGTTGGGAAGCACTGGGCTAAAGGAAGAATGCTTAGGGGTCTTTAAAGTTATAGCTCAGTCTGGTTCTGGTGTGAGCTCAGTAACTACCAAAGGGATGTGACCAACCAATACACACCCTGCTATTCCAGTGCCAAGGCACTCCTTCTGCATCCCTTTCCTGCCACACAAACAAAGAGTCAAAATTTATCCTTTCTAAACTGCTTCTTTCAGACATCTGATGCTTTAATGATGCAGTTCTAAATTAAATTAGATGTAAGCAAGAAGTTCCGGTGTGCCACTATATTGCAGAGCAAAGGTGTACTGCACACTCAAATCACTAAATATTGCCTAATATATGTATGTACTGAAATGATATCTCATTTAAGATGTATGATTTTTGTTTCTATGTCAATTAAGAATCAAAAAGAATTTTAACAGGAAATCATGATGTTAATCTACTGACAGCTAAAGGGTGCGGGGTGGACACCACCCCTTCCCCAAACCTTTGACTTTACTCCTACCCCATCCCTAGAACTCAGGGGTGGAAGATTCTAGCAACTGGACCATCAAAGCTCACCAGGGAAGAAAACAAGCCAACACTTCCCAACTGGTGACCACACTGTTCAACCAGAGCAGCCGCCAAAACTCTGTGCCCCGTATTCTACCTACGAGTCTCTTCATGCAGGAGACCCTTTCCTGAGTTCTGAGAGCTGTCCCAGCAAACTATCAGCGTTGAAAGGCATGCGGTAGACTATGTGGTCAGAAAGAGGGAGAACCTGGGACACACGAATCCTTCTATAGTGGAACAGTCTCTGGTTGAGTCCTTAGACCGTGTTTGTGTTCTAAGGCTGCATGATCAGTGTCCACACTCAAATGTTGAGATAGATACCTAGTTGCTGTCTAAGAATTAGAGTCCAGGCTAGAAAAGGACGTCTTAGATTAAAAAAAAAAAACACACAAAATATTATAATGAAACCCAACAGTTTAATAAAAGATAATTCAATTTTATTTTAATTTTATGGAACTGTGCATACATTAGTTGACACTGTATATCATAAAGGGGAAAAATAAAGAAAATTAACTACTGCATATTCCACAGCCCCGCAGTTGTTAATAGACCTATTAATATTTAATCAGTGCTAAGCTATAAACTCAGAGCATCTAATGTTACATACTAAAACACAATCATAACACTTTAAAACATATTACGGTAAGTAGGAAAAGACACTAAAATGTCTTTTCATATGAGGCAACAAGAGCAGTCTATAAAACAAACAAATTACCCCACTATATTCCTTATGTACTTCATATGTGAAACCCACATTTAATGGTTTGGTCTTCTGGATAATTCAGAATGAGTGACATAAAAAGATTGAGGGTTTTCCCTTTTTTAATTAATTATTTTTTAAAAAGCAATCTTTTCTCATTTAACATATCAATCCTAGTTCCCACTCCCTTCCTTTCTCCCACTCCCTTCACTCCTCCCCATCCTCTATCCACTCCTCAAAGAGAGTAAGGCTTCCCTCAGGGGAGTCAACAAAATTTAGCAAATCACTGTAAGGCAGGACTAAGGTCCTCCCCACTACATGTAGGCTGAACAAGGTATCCCTCCAAAGAGAATGGGCTCCAAAAAGCCAGTCCAAGCAATAGGGATAAATCCTGGTCCCACTGCCAGTGGCCCCACAGACTACCCCAGCCATACAACTGTCACCCACATTCAGAGGGACTAGTTTGGTCCTATGCTGGTTTCCCGACTGTCGGTCCAGAGTCAGTGAGCTTCCATTAGCTCAAGTAAGCTGTTTCTGTGGGTAACACCTTCATGGTCTTGACCCCTTTATTATCATATTATTTTTTGCTCATATTATTGCTCCTCACTCTCCTAGACTGGCCTCTGGGGAGCTGGGCCTAGGCTTAGCTGTGAATCCCTGCATCTGCTTCCATCAGTTGCTGGATGAAGGTTCTATGATGACAATTACGACAGTCATCAATCTGATTATAGGAGATATTTTTAATGTTTTTAAGGTCAACTTTATTATTCAGTTGATTTACCTCTTAGTAAACCTAATTTCAGCCTAAGATACAAGCTTTTTAAGAGTAGAGGAGACCGATAAAAAGAAAACAAATCCTGAGATGTCTAAGCTTAGAGGGAAAGAGGGAAAGATAGGTTAGGCTTCAATGATAATGCAAACTGCTTCATATTTGTGAATTTGTTAAAACTGTGTATCTGTGTGTGTACACATGCACACATGGAGCAAAGTCAACCTCGGTGGTTCTTTCTCAGGAGCCTTTTGAGCAGGGTTTCTCCTTGAAATAGCTATACAGCTAGGTAGGCTGGCCAGTGAGCTCCAGGAATCTATATGCCTACCCTTCTCCTCTCCAGCATGGTTATTACAAGCACTGCCACATGTATGACTTTTATGTGGGTTCTCGGATCAAACTTTGGTCTTCACACACTTTACACCTTAGTCCTGTGTATTAAAACATGAACTCCTATCATTCACCTCTAGACAGCATGTGTCCTGCTTGGAGTCCCAACCACTCCAAAAGTAACAATTATTTATTACAGAATGTACTATTCCTGAACTTTGCACCACTCAACACTATCCAATACAGGACTCATGTAAACAGCCGTGCTTTCCTTCCTTGGATTTTTCAGTTTAAGGTACAGTAGCTCTAGGCCTGTGAACAGTTTCCAACTGCTATCCAGCTTTGCAACAGGAAGTTGCAGAATCCTGTCTGAGGATGTAGTCCTGTTTGGCTATTACTTATGAAAGCTCAATAGCCCTTTTATTTCAGAGATTCCTCAGGCTCAAGAGTTTTGGTTTCAGCACATACAGTTGTATGTTTATTTGTCTGTACTGCCACAATACAACCTCAATATATTATATCTAGTAGTGATATTATGATACTCAAATATCATGATATATAAAGGGAAATGAGTATCAAGAATATTTAACTTATTACCTTAAGATATAATAAAGCCTATTGTTATTTGGAAACTGATAACATTAAAATCTAAACTATGACTGATATCTTTGTATAATGGAGATATGCATATGAGCCATCCCTTAATTTGGGGCTTATAATAGTAGCTGCTCCTTGTAAGCAATCTCTGCAAGGTTATACACCCTCCCCTTGCCCTTTGTTTTATCTGCTTCTTGCAAAGACTGCACCCCTAATCATTCCTGAATTCTCATCTCTAAAGAAAAACTACCTTGTCTCAAAAAAAAAATCATAAGAAAACAAAATCAACTCCATGCCATTCATGGGAAATTCCATTTTAGATACTGGTAAGGAAGTTCATAAATGCCCCCCAAATCATACATGCTTTTGACTTTGTCCTTTGTGTCTTCTGGAAAAATAATGCCTAAAAAACACTATTACAGAAGACATCATGTACTTCATGCCTAGCACCTGAAGTAACTAAACTGAATTTGACATAGAAGCCTCCTCACTGAGGTTTGACTCTCATAATATCCAAAGTCCTATGCAAGCTTCCAAGTGGAAAAAAAAAAAAAACCCAATAGTCCTATACAGCCATGCAACCTATGTACCATGGCTTCAGTCAGTATGGTAAGTGATTCTGATAAGTAAAATAATACCCTATTTATCTTGAAGCTGACCATCAGCCAGATAATCAGACTTAAAGTTCATTGAATAGGAGGATGTTCCTGCCTGGCACTTTAAATCTCCTCAACTGTTCATTCTTGGGGCGACTGTGAAATCTAGAGGACAACTTACTATCTTGCTAAACCAGAATAATTTTTTCCAGCTTCATTTCAAATATTTATCATTATATCCGTAGGTAATTTTAGTTTTCAATTCTAATCAAAAATCTT